>JARUHE010311674.1:0-11992 GCA_031471125.1 Archaeomysis grebnitzkii | reverse complement strand
ATACATGTATATGTATATATATATATACCTGCTTATACAAGCACTACGAAATGCACTTTGTGAAGAACGTTCCAAATTTCGGTCATGTCCACACATGTGTGCCCAACTAAGTGGTTGTCTTGTGTCGACCACATTCAGATGGAATGCAGCCAAATGAGTGCCTTATACGACGGCTATAACAACACAAGCACGCCATTCAAACGCTCGGCTGGACTGCTTCTCCACTCTGGTGCTCTGACTCGCGCAGTCCTCTCCTTTGCAAGCAGTCGTTGGCTTTCGGTTCAAGCAAACGCTTGCACATTTTTTTTAGCGATCTAATATGTCGTTGCGATGTTCTTATTTTCCTTCTTGTTGCTTATGACGCTTTAGTGGCGTTACTCTGTTCTTTTTTTAATTTTCTTTGACTTTTATCAATAATTTGTAAATTCTTTATATTTGGCATATCATTTCAATTTTTTGTTGGTATGGTTTAACAATTTATCTCGATATTTTAAATGAGTTAAAAGCATGTTGTTTTTTTTTCATAAAATAATTTTTTTATCGTACACATATTAAATAAATTAAAGGAAATGTTTCGTTCCACTAATATATGTTCGATTATATACTTAAAAATAGTTCTTTTTTCAATAATGAATCTGATTTTTGCTTATTGCAAACACAAAATTGACTTCCATTCTCAACTTTGAATAAATCTTTGGTATTTTTACGTTCATCTTTACTTCTTTGTAATAATTTCAATGATTACTTAAGAAAAATCCAAATTTTGAGAACTGTAGCAAAAATAATTGATGTTGTAAGCAAAAATAATGACCTTCATTCTAGTGTTGTAGTTATTGGATTTTTTTGCAGACTGTCAGTGGTAAGTGACGGGGCATGAGACACCCGAAGGCATGAATGATGCGCTGGTATTATTACCGATTCATGGTCATTTTCTATAACATTATTCATTGAATTATGCTGGAGAGATAATGCCCTTTGTTTAGAATGTTTCATTCATCAACTTGCTTTGAAAACTCCACTCCAGTGTATTTACATACATTTCGTATCTTGCAATGGTTTTTGTATACAAAACACATACACACATATACATACACGCACGCACACAAACACAAACACAAACAAACACACACATACACACGAAAGCACTTACACATAAGTACACATACATATACTCTTGGGCACATTTATTTTTTCTTGCGAGATTAATTTCTAAAAAAAAACTGTAAAAAAGAAATTAAATTAAAAACTTCAATCATTTATATTGTTAATTTATGATTATTATCTTACTAAATTATTTATTTATTTTCGATGTTTCTCTTTTTGTATGTTTTCCTGAATTATTTTTATTGATGAACAATTTTTTATGGAAAAAAGTTGGATTAGTCAGAAAGTCAATTATAATTATAATTGTAAGTATAATCATAATTATAATTATAGTCATAATTATAATTATAATTGTAATGAAAGGTAACATTTAAATTGAAAATTATAGTTAAAATTAAAATTATAAATTAAATTAAAATTGAAATTAAGATTAAGATTAAGATTAAGATTGAAATTAAAATTATAATTATAAATATAATTATAATTATAATTATAGTCAAGAATGCAAACTAACTAATGAAAAATATTAAAAATTCAATCATATAATTGGTCCTAAGCTAATAATTAGAGTATTTAATTACACAACAAAATGTGATTTTTGGGCGTTGTGGAAAATATTTCAACTTCATTATAGAAAAATGATCAAATTTCACAAAAGGTCAAAATTTCACTATTTTTTATGACAATGAAAACATTAATTTTACGTCAGATCAAAAAGGTCAAAATGAAATGTATTTTTTTGAGTTTTTCATTTTTCTAATGAAGTGAATTTAAGATAAAGAAAATTTTTATATTTTCTCAAATACTTTGCAAAACTTAATTTATTTTACAAACATAATCAAAAAGTATTTTCATTTTATTCATTTTATTTGATCAAAGGTATAAACTAAATTATATTTTTTATTTCAAAAGGGTACAAAATCTAGAATACCTAACTTTGATCAGGAATATCATTTAGATTAGTTCAATATAAATATAAAACACATAAACAAAAAATGAATCTCATTGGTCATTCAGTAAATTTTTTCGCGAACGCTCCGCAATTTATAATTTCACAAAATATCCGCAATGAAAAAAATTGTCAATACAAAAAGAACAAAATATATCAACATTAAAGGTTTAAAAAGGTTTCTCAATTTTGAAAAAAAAACATAAACTAAAAAAATATGTCAATATTTAAAAAAAATATATCAACATTTAAAAAAATTAAAAATTAAAAATATATATCAACATTTAAAAAAATCTTCAATAAAAAAAACTAGATTCACAATGAAAAAAAACCCAGAAAAATCTATATTGGAAATTAACAAGTACGAGGAAATTTGTAAACGAATTAAGACCAAGTAAAAGTTATGAATTCAACAAAATTACTATATACATATATACAGTGTATATATAAAACATGAAAAATAGTTTTTTTTCACATTTCTACTAACTAAGACTTAAAAACCTATTATTTAAATAAATGTTCAATATATAAAAAAATGTTATTCCGGACAATATTGTTCAGAATTGTATTTAAAGCCATTCCTGTTAAATAAAATAATCTGTAAAACAAAAATTTAAAAAAATATTTTTCATAATTCTACTAAGTTGTGGGTAACGAAGATTTAAAAAGAAAAATTTAAAAAAATGTGAAAAAATCAGCCTCCGCAGCCTCCGTCCCATCAATCAACAGTGGATTATAGAGGCTGTTTTGTTACAACCTAAAAATGATCTTCAACAAAAAAATGAAAAATAATAGATGAAATGAAAAAATAAAGTGACCGCAATGAAAAAACAAACAAAAAAGAGAAATAAGGAAAACAAAACAGTATCAACAACATTATTGAAAAGATAACTTCTAATAAAAAAAGAAAAAAGTTCCACAATGAAGGACAAGAAAAAGAGACTTGCATTGAACAAGATGTGCAATGAAATAAAATAAAAATAAAATTAATAATGACAAAAGAATAAAAAATATCAGCAAAGAAAATAAGTATAAAGAATCAGCAAATAAAATAAGAACAAAGGATCAGCAATAAAATGAAAAGAGAAAAAATATCAATCGTTAAAAAACTTAAAAAAAACACCACAGAAAAGGTAAAAAAATATTCTTAATGAGATAAAGGAAAAAGGTTCATAATGAAAAAAAAGAAAATGCATAATGTAAACAATAAAACATTAAAGGCAAGCAAGGAAGAAAAGAAAAATACCCAGCAAAAAAAATATAGGCCAGCAAGGAAGAAAAGAAAAAACAGGCGAGAAAAGAAAAAACAAAGGCCAGCAAAGAAGAAAAGAAAGAACAGATGAGCAATGGAAAAAATAAAGGGCAGCAAGGACGAAAAGAAAAAAAACAGGCCAGCAAAAAAAGAATGAAGATCAGAAAGATAGAAATGAAAAAAAACAGGCCAGAAAATAAAATATAAAGGCCAGCAAGGAATAAAAGAAAAACAGGCCAGAAAATAAACAAATTAAGACCAGCAAGGACGAAAATAAAAAAAAAGGCCAGCAAGGAAGAAAAGAAAAAACAGGCCAGAAATAAAAAAAAATAAAGGTCAGCAAGGAAGAAAAGAAAGAAGAGGCCAGCAAGGAAGAAAAGAAAAAACAGGCCAGAAAATAAAAAACAAAGGTCCGCAAGGAAGAAAATAAAAAAGAGGCCAGAAAAAAATAAAGGCCAGCAAAGAAGAAAAGAAAAAACTCACGACTAGCAGAAGTCTGAAGATGCCGACGGACGTCTTGAGGTGTGAGTCGTCCCAGGCGAGAGTGAGGGTAGGCGAGGGTCTTCTGTGAGGCAACGGCAGCGGCGAGTCTTCGCCCGGGCTTCGGGAACCTCCGCTGGCGTCGTCATCTGGTTGCCTCCCTTCGTGGGAGTCCCATGAGAGTCGTGAGTCGCATCGGGACAACGTGTCCCTCTCTGAAGGGAAGAAGGCGAAGTCGTGAGGAAGATCGAGGTCAGGGTGCGAGCTCTGGATGGTGAAGGAGTCCCAGTCAGAGGTCCAGCGGCGGCACTCCAACGTCTCGATGTCCCGGAGGAGTTCCTGAACCTCGTCGAAGCCGCAGATGTCCGAGATGGAGGGCAGCTCTCTCCTGAGGCGGGACACGCCCGACCCACCCTCGTCCGCCGTGCCCAGTGACCCCGACAACAGGGACCCGCGGGACCCCAGGCGGGACCCGGTCCGCGAGGTGGGGCGGGACCCCGACCTCAGAGACCCAGAGGCACGGGAGAGCACCGAGGGACGGGAGGAGGAGCTGTTCGACCGGTTGAAGATTTTGGGGCGGGCGCCCCCCGGCCACCGCGGGGTGTGGCTAATCTGCTAAATGGAAAAAAGGAATTATTTAATTTGGTTGGCAAACTAGTAATTAAGTTATTTAATTTGGTTAGTTATTAGTTTAGTTAAATAAAAGTTCCTTTATTATACCTTGTAATGTTTGTAAATGTTCTTATTTTCGTCCACAAAACAATTAATGTAAGTTTGGTTTTAATTTAATTTGCCACAAGAACTAGTAATTTCCAACTAAAGATAATACTTCAACGAAAACCATTAAAAAATAATTTCTATTTTCATATTACTCATCTATGTTCCTTCAGAAGGTTTTTAGGTTGGTTTGGTATATTCAAATTACCAATAGAAGGAGAGTGGTTAAACGTTGCAAAGTTAATAAAGTGATGAATAATTTCTATAATACCATATCTAAAAATCTAGATGAACTATCCTCTGAGAATTTAGTTATATTGAATGATTAGTTTTTAGACAAATATTTCAGCCTCCAGAAAAGATTTTCTACAATAAACATAAACTTATCACTTGACACATGCAGGTCCACGACGCGTCGTATGGTTATACAACATATACTGAACACAAGATTACATTAGATTTTCTTAGATATAAGCTGTTACATTTTATTTGTTTTATGTTTATATTGTTGATTTTGTGTGGTAGATGTTAAGTTGAATCCTGGTTTCGCCAGAACTACAATTAAGTATTCTGTACCACAGTATTAGGGGCCTTATTGGTAATTTAAATGGTCTACAAATTGCCTCTCGTAATTATGCTTATATATATTAGATCTACAGTCAGGAAAGATAATGTTTGCAATTGCCATTAGGTTCAGTTGGTTACGGTTTGTTCCAGATTTAATAATCTAATAACGTCTATATATATAGTCTTTATCGCAATACTGAATTGGATGATGAGATAAATGATTGTCTTCTGCTATAGAAAAGGTCTTCGCACCCCTGATGCTCTACTTGTATTAACACATGACCTGCAACTCTCTTTGGATAATTGTGCTGAACAAGGTCGTTTCTCTTGATTTCAGCTTTACTTTTGATTTAGTTAACCACAAGGCCTTGCTGTAAAAATTGAAACTTATGGGTCTGGGAGGACATGTTTTAATATATTTAAGGAATTTTTACCTGACCGATGGGACGTTCAGTAGTTTTTATTCTGTAGCTTCTGGAGTCCCACAGGGCAATGTTTTGGCTCCACTATTATCTATTTTGTTCACAGCTGATATGTGGAACAATCTTGTCTCCTACGCTGATGGTACTACATCATATTCTGAAACAATATCACCTGCTTCTCGCTCTGTTGTTGCCAATTCTCTAAATAGAGACCTCCTTAGATTTATTCATGGTGCGTTAGATGGAGCATGAAAATTAACCCCTTGAAAACCCACTCCAACATTGTTAATACTTTAGATCTTGAATAACTCATCCATTTCACCCACAATTGTCTTTGTATGCGACATCTTTGTATGTATCTAACTCCCTTAAGCTATTGGGCGTGATAATTGACGATACACTTACATTTGAGAAACATTTGCGGTCTATTGCAGCATCTATTTCCCAGAAGACTGGACTCATCCGTAAATTTTTCACAAATCTTGGTAATTATGAAGTTATAATTAATTCTGTTCATGCTTTCATCTTACCATGCTTTGAGTACTGTTAGCCTGTTTGGTCTTCAGCCGCGGAACCATACTTAAAACTATCAAATAGTGCCCCTAATAAGATATGCTTCTTCCTGCCTAATATCTCCATTGACCTAGAAAAACGTATGAAAGTTGCTGGTTTATCACTTCTGTAAAAAAATGTAATAATGTAGACCATCCACTGCATCTTCGATTGCCTGCTCTATATACTCATGCCAGGTCAGCTAGGTATGCTTTAACTTTAAATGATTATGCTTTTTCTTCTATAAATTATAAAACATATCACTATGCAAGATGTTTTGTTTCAATATTTGTAAACTGTGGGTGTGGAGTGCTCTTTCTAATGAAGCCATTCATTTTTCTGACCAGGAACATGTTAATTCTGTATTTTTTCATGTTCATGTTTTTTCTGAACATACACAATTTATGCATTTTTTGCATAATGCAGCTGGTCGTTTTTTGTTGACGATTCTTCTGAACCTGTAAATTTTTGAGGGGGATTTTGACGAATTGGGTGTATAGTAACGTGTACATCATCTCCTTCCTTTGCTTTACATATATTATTATTTTGGTCACGATTTTTCTGAGCTTACAAATATTTGAAAAAGATTCTGACGCATTGGGTGAATAGTAACCTGTGTCATCCATATCCATCCTTTGCCTTATATACATAACTTTTTTCACGATTTTTCTGAACCTACAAAATAATTGAAAGGTGTTTTGACGCATTGGGTGAATAGTAATGTGCGTCATTTTCTTTCTTTGCCTTACATATAGGTTGTCATTTTGTATACCATTTTTTTGAACCTACAAAATGTTAAATATACAATTTTGTTCACAATTTTCCAGAACCTACCAATCATTTGAAAGGGATTTTTGACCCATTAGGAAAATAGTAACCTGCGTCATCTCCTTCTTTTGCCTTACACATATTTAGTTTGCTCACGATTTTTTTGAACCTACAAATATTTGAAGGATATTCTGTCGCATTGGGTGAATAGTAACATGCGTCATCTCTTTCGTTTGTCTTATATATATAGCTTTGCTTATAATTTTTTGGAACCTAAAAAATATTTGAACGAGATTTTGACGTATTGAGTATATACTGTAGTAGCGTGAGTGATTTTCTTCAAAAATTTTCTGAGCCTACCAATCATTTGAAAGGGATTTTTTGACGCATTGAGAAAATAGTAACCTGTGTCATCTAATTATTTGCCTTACATATTTAGCTTGTTCACAATTTTCTAAACCTACACAACTGAAAGATTTAACAATAAAGTGAATATTTTTATTTTAATATTATTGGCAATTTTAAAGGGAATAAAGAAAATATTTTATTTTCATTAAGAAAAATAAAAGCTAATTATTTATATTTTAATAACATTGATATTTTTAACTATCATTCTGGATAAGTCGGCAGGCTGATTTTAGTGTGGGTGTAACAGTTCGTGCTCCTGCTAATGATTATCAAATTTGGCCTGTTGCTTCAACTTGATTTTAATTTAATTTAATATTTAATTGTAAAGTAATTTCTAGTCATTTCCTATAAGCATTTGTTTTACTTTTGGCCCACCTTTGGGTGCATAGTCTTTCGTCCTTGCAGAGTGAAATTTCTGTCTGTTCCACACCTCAGAGGGTTTTAGTGGGTGTAACTCCCACATTGTCTACCAGTTAGTCCTGCTTATTGATTTTTCTTATTTGTTTCGGCCTAAACAAATAAAAAATATATGATTGTCTTCTGTCATCAACGAGTGATATTTAGGAGCTTGATCGTAAGGCTGGTTTTATTTTTATCGGTGACCTGAATGCTCATCGACAGGCTTGGCTCAACCCCGGTTAGTCCAACCGCCATAGCATTGCTGTGTTGGGATTCGCAAATTTGTTTGGTTGTATTCAACTCATCAACAAACCAACGTTACGTCTCGGAAATTGCATCGACTTACTTTTGACGGATGTACCAGGGTTGGTCTATGCTGTATTTAAATCGCGGATTGAATAGCCTGTGATTATTAGTGATCTTGACAGTATCGGGTGGAGTAACACTTACAATTCACTTAATGCATTACTAACCGCAGAGTATCCACGAAAACAATTAAGGGTAGACTCAAGGACACGGTATAGTTTAATGAGGCCTTTGTGCATGCTTTTTATGACAATTAGAATGCCTACCTGCTTTGGGTTCGCAATAGATTACTGTTGCTCTGGGAAAACTATGTTAGGCTCAGGTGTCATGCTCAGTCTGTCTATGATATTGCACGCTCTGAGTTTAATAATCATATTAGAGAATCCTATCAGGAGCATCTCAACCACACGAGTAGTGGTCCTCTTTTAAAGCCTTCCTTTTTGGGGTGGACACTTTACTGTCTCTTATCGATATGGAAGCTGAAACGATCACCTATGACCTTTCTGTTGTGTCTGAGTTTTTTCTTCATTTTTTCAAAAGAAGAATCGTGATCAAGAACTTACTTTTACTCCCACATGTTTTCCATGTCTATAATTTTTAATTTTTAACCGTTTCTGGTAACCAAAAACCAACCAACATTGGACTCGTTCGATGTTTTGCTAGAGAAGGTTTCACATGTAGCAGTAATCCGAATTTTTGGCCATTTATGTAGCGCATGTAGCGTAATGCCAGACTCACAGATGTTAACCAAGAAATGATTTTTACCTCGATTTGCAAAATATTATATTTATGCTTTTTTTTCAGGCATGAACGTGAATAGAATTTAAAACACACTCAATCGTTTACATGCATTCACGATATAACTAGTCGTATTGACTCTGGTTAACACGGAGGGGGGCTTAAGATCTGGTATAGTTGCCTACATTTATCTATATAATTTTGGCTTATCCTATAGCCTATTCTAAAATAACACTGCATATAACCTATTTATGTATGTTTATGTATGAATATCAGAGCTTGCACATATATAAACGAATGTTGTGTATGTATGTGTGTGTGTGTTTGCGGGCGTTTGTTTATATTAGCAACTAAACATGTAACTTGATGAATATTTTTCCAACTATTATTAGTACTAGTAATTATCATATTGTTATTGGTTACGTTTTCTCATTTATGAAGTTCATCTCGTAGGCTTCTTTAAGTTTTGAGTTTAGCAACATTAGTTTGTTCTAGCTTGGCTGACGTATAAAGGTTTCATATAAGAAGTTTTTCAAGCCATCTTGATTTGGTTCTTAGATCCAAGTCTAATAATTGATGATAAACTTATTTTTGAGAAGCATTGGCGGTCCATTTCAGAGAAATGAACTCATACGTAAATGTTTCAGGACTCTTGGTAATGATGAAGCTGTAATTAAGTATTTGTATGCATTCATTATACAATGTTTTGACTACTTCTTGCCAGGTTGGTCTACAGGTGCAGCATTGCACTTGAAATTGTTAAATCGTGCGCTGAAAAATAACTGCTTCTTCCTGCCTAGTATCTTCATTTACCTTGAAAAAATTTGCCGGTTTATCACTCCTGTACAAAATATTCAATAATGTGAACCACCCACTACAGGCTCTACTGCCTGATTCATATACTCATGCCAGATCAACTAGGTACGCTTTAACTTGAAATGCTTATGTTTTCTCTTCTATAAATTATAACATTTACCAGTGTCCTATTTTTTGTAAATTGTGGAATGATCTTCCCAATGAAGCAATTCATCCTTCTGACTGAGAACATTCTAAGTCTGCAGTCAATATTATTTTTTCATAATGTTGCTGATGAGGAATAATTTTTTTCACCATTTTTATGAATCTACAAAATATTTGAACGGGGATTTTTGATGCATTGGGAGAATAGTAACTTTTTCCTTCACCTTACAATTTTTTAAATTTTAAATTTTCAAAGTAAATCAATTTTTTTCGGAGGAATAACAGCAACAGGTAGATGAGGAATGAAAGAGAATAGTAACGTGCGTCATGTTTTCTTTCACCTGTGATTTTTTTACTTCTTTTTGTTTGTTTGTTTGTTTTTGTATTTTAATTTTAATTGTTGAGAACTGAAAGATTGTTTTTATATTGATTTTAATTATTAAAAAGTGAGAAATTAAATAATAAAGAAAATAAATTTCATTTTCATAATATTAATAATTTTAACTTTCATCTGATCAAGTGGGCAAGGTAAGTTTAGTATGGATGTAACGGCTCGTGCTCCTGCTATTGATCATCAACAAATATTTGGTTCAATAGGATTAATAATTTTAACTTTCATTCTGTTCAAGTGGCCGAGGTGAGTTTAGTATGAACCTAACGATTCCTGTACCTGCTGTTGATCTTTAAATTGCCCTGTTGCTTCACCTTCATTTTGTTGTTAATTCAAGTTTTAAGCTTAAGAATAATTCAAGTCATTTTCTAGCCACATTTGTTCTGCTTTTGGCCCATCTATGGGTGCCTAGTACTTGGCTCTTCCAGAGTGAAACTGCTGTCTGTTCTAGAGCCCAGGGGTTTTGTTGGTTGTAACTGCCTTTCAGTTAGTCGTGCCTATTGACTTGCTAGTGTTCGCTTAGCGGTCTCTCCCGTTATAAACGGCCTACAAAAATATATACATTTGACTGAACATAATTCTGCATAATCTGTCATGCATATTTTTAGTTTAAATTATACTTGCCTTAATTAAACACAACTGTCTTCGTTTATTTTGTACACAAAATGTCTCACCTTATTTTGTATGTAAGGGTTTGATCCGCTGGTGGAAGGGCGGGAGTCGGACTGATCAGAAGGGCGAGACATTCCCTCTTCATTGGTGTGCACCATGTCGTGTCTGGGCAGGGGGCGCCAAGGCAGCTCCAAATGCCACCATGGCACTCCTCCCCCACCCACCTCATGGACTACCGCACCCACAACTCTGCAAAAAAGAACGATCAGTACTTTCGTTTAATGATGAAAGGAAGTAGGGAGGGAAGTGGTAAGGAGAAGTGGAGAAGGAGATAGGAGAGAGAAAAAAAATAAGAGAGAGAGAGAAAGATGAGGTATTTTGCTGGAAAAAACTTTCTAGTTTTTGTTCTTCAAAATTAAACATACAGTTTCACAAGGTTGGCTTTATTTAGAAACAATTATTTCTATACATTTCGGTGTCAACTGACACCCTCTTCAGAAGAAAATGGTTTAGATCAAAACAATGTTCTACTGAAAAGGGTGTTATTGGACACCGAAATATATAGAATATTTTTTTCTAAATAAAGCCAACCTTGTGAAACTGTGTGTTTAATTTTAAAGATTTGAGGTAGTTTATATTTAGATGAAGTTACCTGAAATGGTTTATTCAATTATTTGAATGTCTTCACATGTAAATTATGATTATTTATTGAGAAATATATTTAATTCAATAAGTAGTTCAATAAATCTACACCTATACATCATATTTTGCTTCACACAAGAATAAGGAGCTGCATGTGCATCAGTAATACCATAGATCAAATATATCTTTAGTCTATGGTAATACTTATAACGATTGTTGGTGTTTCATTAAAAAAATCAAAACACTTCATAATTTCTAATTCAACATACATAAAGAGACAATGAGTGTATTGAAACCATATTATGCACACAGTGTTATATTTAAATGAGAGAAAGATTCGTGTAACAAGACTTATAACTTTGACAATATTGAAAACAAAAATATATAGTTAGAAATATAATATTAAAAGTTTTTCAACGTTTTTCAAACAAATTGAAAATAATATTTTTAACCTAAGCTGATCTAGAATAAATTTTGATAAAACGTTTTTATACCAATATAAAATATTGTAAAATATGCGTCACTTTATTTTTGTTTCCACGTTGGTTTATTTTTCACTTTAGCCTTTTTTATTTTTATTCGTTTCTATTTTTTAAATTTAGGCAAGCTCAAGTTTTTTAAATACACTAAAATTTAATTAATTGTACATCTATTCTACACACTTTTGACTAAAACTAAAAACAACAATTTTTCAAGCTTCACATTCTTATTTTCATATATATATA
>JARUHE010311663.1:0-11994 GCA_031471125.1 Archaeomysis grebnitzkii | reverse complement strand
ACCCCTTCCCCTTGGCCCCCTTGGGAAATAGCCAAGATTTAGTGGCTATTAGCCATCAAAATGCTACTAGGGATTGCTTACACCGATGAATTCTTATTTAATCATGGTTAGCCATTACATTACTTTATTTACATCAATGAATTCTTATTTAATCATGGTTAGCAAATTGGAGCAATATGTCTGAAGGAACGCTCCTCTATAACTTTGCAAGGTTAATTGATTTTATAATAGCTCAATTTTCAAATTTTTACAGACCCAAAATATGGCGAATAAGGAAGAGACCTTCCAAGATGACGATTTTGATGTCTCCAGCAACAGCAGCGATTCTTTCGAGGTTATAAGTGATGAGTGTTGTGATGAAATCAACAACTGTGATGACATAAACAAAAGTTACGAAATAATGCCACATACCAACGCAAACAACGAAGGGGTAAAGCTCGAAATATTTCATTTTTGTTTATTCTTTTTCACATCAAAAGGATTTCAGTGAAAGTGAGACTCAATTTCATATTTTTATGAATTTTTAATTTTATTATGTTTGAAATCATAAACATTGAATTTTCATTTCTTGCTAACAATAATCTTAAAAAGTTTGACTAAAAATAATCTTAAAAAGAATTTTAAAAAATTTGACTAAAAATAATCTTAAAAAGTTTATTAAA
The DNA here is from genome assembly GCA_031471125.1 of Archaeomysis grebnitzkii. Lineage (NCBI taxonomy): Eukaryota > Metazoa > Arthropoda > Malacostraca > Mysida > Mysidae > Archaeomysis > Archaeomysis grebnitzkii. The sequence continues at coordinate 11,332 of JARUHE010311663.1, read as the reverse complement.
AATAACTTTAAAAATTTGACTAAAAATAAATAAAAAACATTTGACTAAATATAATCTTGAAAAATTTGACTAAAAACAATTTTAAAAAGTTTGACTAAAATTAATCCCTAGTAGCATTTCGATGGCTAATAGCCACTAATTCTTGGCTATTTCCCAAGGGGGCCAAGGGGAAGGGTTTTCCCTTAGCTAATAGATAGCTATTCAAGAAGGGGACTAAGCTAAAGGGTTTCCCCGCAGCTATTAGCTAGCTAATTTCAAAGGGACGATAGCTGGCTAATTTTGACAAAACTTTCCTTGGGATATGGGATATCCCTAAAATTGATTTTTATGTATATTTTTTTCAATTGGAAAAATCAATTAAGTAATTGAATCTTTTGTTTAATAAAAAAAAAGAATTAAAAAAATTTAAAATATTTAGCTTGGGTTTTTAACTTGTAGTTTTTCAACAACAAAAAATATCAAAATGTTTTTCAATCAAAATTTTTATAAAGTTGAGTTGAAAAATAAAAGTTGTACTTTTTACAGTAGAAATTAATTTTTTTTTATGGAAATAGATGTCGATTTAAAAAAAATACTCATGATAGTGTTTGTCAAAATGCTCTTAATACAATCTTTCGTTTCAGCGAAATATTCTGTAACTCTTCAAGTTAAAAACGTTACACTTTCGCTCTGAGATATTTAGAGTTGAAAAATTATGTTTTTTTTTATCTAAAACTCGGTAAATATTGTTTTGCATAAAAGACCTCGAGGGTTTCCCTTTGACTATTAGCTAGCTAATTTGAAAGGAAAAATAGCTGGCTAATTTTGAAAAAATACCCATGGCTATTAGCTACGGGATAACCCACAATAGTTTTCATAATTAAAACAAAACCTTTAGTAAACTTTCCTTTACCCAAAAATTTATTCAGCCGAAAAAAAATTAAACTTTTTTCAACGTGGGTTTTAACTTCTGCTTTTTCAAGAAAAGAAAATGATCTAATCTATACAGAACCTATTATCAGTCCGTAACCCATTCTTGGGAGAATTTCTTAACCAGATACTCTCCAGTCGTTCTACTCAAACTTTTCTTAGCTTATTGATGTAATGTAATAGTTCCATTTATATAATTAGAGAGATAAAAAAATTGCATTTACTTATTTACATATATTAAATATAAATGTATTTATTTTAAAATATTTAAAAATTATCAACTAAGATATAAGCTAAAAGTTATTTAAAATTTATGAATAAACTTTAATTAACTAATAATATAACATATATTAACAAAAAAGTTAACTACAAACTAATGTATAACCGTGCAAGAAAAAAGACTTGAAATGCTTTATAATTACAGCTCCTTCGTAGCATAGTCGATAGAGTGACGGACTAGTAATCAGAGAGACCCGAGTTCAATCTCTGGAGCAGGATACAAAATTAAATTAAAATTAAAACTTGAAAAATTATTAAATTAAATCAATAAATATATAGGAAAATGAATAGTAATAATAATACTACGTAGTTGTATGTAATTACTAAGTTAAATTAGTTTTAAAGTTTTACACTTATAGCTAAAAACATTTGGCTATTAGCCAGCTATCAGCCAGCTTTTTTCTTGGGAATAGGTGGCTGATAGCTAGCTTCCCCTTGGTTTTTAGCCAAGGATACTCGTCTCATTCAGCTATAGATTAGCCAAAAAATCGTGACTAATAGCCAAGGATCAGTCATTAACCCTTGAATTTCTCATAGCTATTAGCCAAGGGAATTTAGCTTTTCCCTTAGCTAATAGCTGAGGATTAGTGACTACAATGCTACTAGGGAATCTTAAAAAGTCTATTAAAAATAATTTAAAAAATTTGACTAAAAATAAATAAAAAACATTTGACTAAAAGTATTTTTAAAAAATTTGACTAAAAATAATCTTAAAAAGTTTGACTAAAAATAATTTTAAAAATTTGACTAAAAATGAATAAAAAATATTTGACTAAAAATATTTTTTTTAAATTTGACTAAAAATAATCTTGAAAAGTTTGACCAAAAATAATCTTAAAAAGTTTGACTAAAAATAAGCTTAACAAGTTTGACTAAATTTTTTTTTTTAAATTTGACTAAAAATAATCTTAAAAAGTTTGACTAAAAATAATCTTGAAAAATTTGACTAAAAATAATCTTAAAAGGTTTGACTAAAAATAATCTTAAAAAAATTGACTAAAAATAATTTTAAAAAGTTTGACTAAAAATAATCTTGAAAAGTTTGACTAAAAATAATCTTAAAAAGTTTGACTAAAAACAATTTTAAGAAATTTGACCAAAAATAATCTTAAAAAGTCTATTCAAAATAATTTTAAAAATTTGATTAAAAATAAATAAAAAAAATGACTAAAAAATATATTTAAAAAATTTGACTAAGAATAATCTTGAAAAGTTTGACTAAAAATAATCTTGAAAAGTTTGACTAAAAACAATTTTTTCTACAGCATCAAGAACATGTTTCTTCCGTGGGAGCTGTAGAAGAACGAAATATAGTCGATCTTTTTGTTTATCTGAAAAATTCTGAAGAGTAAGTTTTTTTTTTCAAGTTTAATATTTTTGAGATCACAGTTGCTGTGATCTCAATTCGATGCCAATATATGCCATGAAGCGTCTTACAATTGGCAAAGTTATGCCATTGAAGCATCTTACAATTGGCAAAGTTATGGCATTGAAGCATCTTACAATTGTCCAAATTATTCCACTAAAGCATCTTACAATTGGCCCAATTATGTCATAGACGCATCTTACAATTGGCAAAATTATGACATTAAAGCATCTTACAATTGGCAAAGTTATGGCATTGAAGCATCTTACAATTGGCCAAATTATGCCATAGATGCATCTTACAATTGGCAAAATTAGGCCATTAAAGCATCTTACAATTGGCAAAACTATGCCATAGATGCATCTTACAATTGGCCAAATTATGCCACTAAAGCATCTTACAATTGGCAAAATTATGCCATAGACGCATTTTACAATTGGCAAAATTATGACATTAAAGCATCCTACAATTAGCCAAATTATGCCATTGAAGCATCTTACAATTAGCCAAATTATGCCATTAAAGCATCTTACAATTGGATAAATTATGCCATTAAAGCATCTTACAATTGGCCAAATTATGACATAGACACATCTTACAATTGTCAAATTATGGCATAAACGCATCTTACAATTAGCCAAATTATGCCATAGACGCATCTTACAATTGGCAAAATTATGCCATAGACGCATCTTACAATTGGCAAAATTATGCCATTAAAGCATTTTACAATTGGCAAAACTATGCCATAGATGCATCTTACAACTGGCAAAATTATGACATTAAAGCATCTTACAATTGGCAAAGTTATGGCATTGAAGCATCTTAAAATTGGTCAATTTATGCCATAGACGAATCTTACAATTGGCAAAATTATGCCACTAAAGCATCTTACAATTGGCAAAATTATGACATTAAAGCATCTTACAATTAGCCAAATTAAGCCATGAAAGCATCTTACAATTAGCCAAATTAAGCAAATTATGTCATAAACGCATCTTAAAATTGGCAAAATTGTGCCCTAGACGCATCTTACAATTGGCCAAATTATGCCATAGACACATCTTACAATTGGCAAATTATGTCATAAACGCATCTTACAATTGGCAAAATTATGACATTAAAGCATCTTACAATTGGCCAAATTATGCCATAGACGCATCTTACAATTGGCAAAATTATGCCATTGAAGAATCTTAAAATTGGCCAATTTATGCCATAGACGAATCTTACAGTTGGCAAAATTATGCCACTAAAGCATCTTACAATTGGCAAAACTATGCCATAGACGCATCTTACAATTGGAAAAATTATGCCATTAAAGCATCTTTACAAAGGCCCACTACAAAGGCATTCTAAAATGAACCATAACAAAATATTCTTTCAAATTTTTCTCGATTCAATCAACTTTTTCCCAACTAGATCAATTTTTTTTTATTCAATCACATTGACACAGTTTAATACAATTTTTATTAAATCAAATGACGTGTTGAGTTAGTGACATCTACCTATGAGCTACGTAGATGTCCAATGGCAAATAAATATGCTGATGTTAATTTTTTTATTGCAGATATGAGGAGCAGGTTCGTCAACTGCAAGCTGAAGTTAGTCGTTTGAGCAGGTACGAGGAGCAAAGCAGTCAACTGCAAGCTGAAGTTAGTCGCTTGAGCAAGTACGAGGGACAGGTCAGTCAGCTACAAGCAGAAGTTAGTCGCTTGGAGAGTTTGCTCAAAGAAGCAGCAACTGAATATGCTTGGAAAAAAGCCACATATCTGGAAGAACAAAACAAAAATGATTTACATTTGATGAAAAAGCACTTTTGTGTAGAGGGTGTGAAAATGCTGGACTGCATCACACAAGCAAGTCAAAAATACAAGAATCTCAAAAGAAGCGAACTGCAACAATACACATCGACGAAAATACTGAAAGGTAAGCTGGTAGAGTTGGAACGCAAACTGCAAGAGAGTGATAACTACATAGAAGAAACAAATTGTTTCCATAAATTTAAGGAAGGCAGATATGAACCTCATCATTATTTAGGAGACACACAAGCACTAATCTTAGCCTTGCAATCACGCGCCATAGCAAGTGAAGATACACTGGTGAAACTTGACATACTGAAAAATAAGATCATATCCACAGAAGATGAGAATGGACTGCTAAAAAGTAAGATATTTTCCACAGAAGACGAGAATGGATTACTAAAAAATAAGATAATATCTATAGAAGACGAAAATGGACTGCTAAAAAACAAGATAATTTCCACAGAACACGAGAATGGACTGCTAAGAAATAAGATATTTTCCATAGAAGACGAGAATGGACTGGTAAAAAATAAGATATTTTCCACAGAACACAAGAATGAACTGCTAAAAATCAAGATAAAGTCCACAGAACACGAAAATGGACTGGTAAAAAATAAGATAATTTCCACAGAGGACGAGAATGGACGGCTAAATAATAAGATAATTTTCACAGAGGACGAGAATGGACGGCTAAAAAATGAGATAATTTCCACAGAGGACGAGAATGGACTGCTAAAAAATAAGATAATTTCCACAGAGGACGAGAATAGACGGCTAAAAAATGAGATAATTTCCACAGAGGACAAGAATAGACGGCTAAAAAATGAGATAATTTCCACAGAGGACGAGAATGGACTGCTAACAAATATGATAATTTCCACAGAGGACGAGAATAGACGGCTAAAAAATGCCATAAATAAACAAGCAACACAAATCGAAAAGTATGGAGAAGAGTTGCAAACCACAAATATTAAATTAGAGCAGTCTAGACAACATGAAACGGAGGCTATAGAAGCAAGAAATAATTTAGAAAAAGACTTGGAAGCAATGCAACAAAAAGCGAATTCTAAAGTTGAGGAAATAGAAAATGTTGATGATGAAAATACAGCTTTGAGAAAACGTTCGAGTAATCTGGGTAAACTGATAGTTAGGTTGAAGGACTTGAGCGTTGCTTTCAAGTTAGAAAATGTTTTAAACGAAGTTCCTTTCAACCCAATAACCTGTGTCGCTGTACTGGCTGACACAATGCACAACAACTGCACACAAAATACAAAGAAAGATGAAGTGATTGCAAGACAAGAGAAGACGATAATGGAATTGAAAAACGATGTTAAATCATTACGAGACACAGAAAAAAGATCAGCAAAAGATATCAAACGTCTTTGTAAATTGAATGAAGAAAAAGAAATTAGGTATGACGAACTCCTTTCTGAAATAAACAGAGTTGAGCGAGATCTTTGGAAATCAAGAACATCAACGGATAACAGCCATTTTGAAAGATTTTGAAAAATAAATCAAATGAAATTCAAACAAGTCAATGAAAATTATAAAAAATAAAAAAATGTATCAATGCTTCAATAATTTGCATTTGTAGAACATATAAATTCCCCTGGAATTCAATTGTTATAAAAACACATTAAGAAAACAAAAAAGAACGTAAAATAATTTGAAAAATACGCGAAAGCCTATCATAACGAAACAAGTTAGAAGATTGTCACCCAAGGAGAAAATGTTATTGTAAAATCTGAAAAGCATTTTTGGACAACACTGATAAAAGCTAGAACGGATTTGATTTAAAAAAAAATTTCATCAAACATTAAAAAGTTCCATTCTGAAAGACATCATTTTCGAATTGTTAACATCTTGGCTGATTAAAAAATCAATGTTTAAAAAACCATCTCACATTTTCAACTTGAACAAACGAACATTTGGAAATTAGTTATCTTACAGCCATGAAACTAACATCACCACCATAACAACAATATTAATTACAACAATAACAACCAAAACAACAACACCACCACAATAACAACAACAACCTAATCAATACAACAACAACAAAGCAATTACATCTTAACATTATAGCTGTTTCTTGTAACACCGGTGTTACATACGCCTAAGAACCTATTCCATTTTATGCAACAGCGTTACAGCAGTGATGCAAATCAAGTTAGTTAACAAATTTATAGAAGCAAATACTTGCCTGCACTCGTATACATATATTAAAAACGTAAAATAACTTGATTTGTATCACGGTGTTACATAAGATGTAATAAGATATTAGACTTATGTATCCCTGGTGTTACATAAGATGGAATACGATATTAGACTAATGTATCACTGGTGTTACATACGATGGAATACGATATTAGACTTATCTATCATTGGTGTTATAAGAAACAGTTAAGTGTTAATGAACAACCAGTTCGAGACCATTGCCACCGGTTTATCTGAGTTTGGGCTGCCGATAAAAAAAATGATAATGACAGTCGAGGAGCCAAATTTGAAAACATAAAAACATGAACTTAGTTAAGTAAGAAAATTAGTTTGAAGCATACTCAACATTAATCCATAGATAATATAGATGACTACTCAAAGCTATACGTTTGGACCCAATTAAGATATTTCCCGTAGAAGCCAATGTAAATCGTGTTTTTATAAGCCTATAAACCAAAAACAAGACAATATTTTGTAATGAAATATATTCAATACTATAGATCAAACATTTATAAGTAATTATATATAAGTTTTATAAAAAAATAGCATTTAAAATATAAGTATTAAATGATTTAATAAAAGAAAAAAATCGAAATAGAAAAAAAATATATAAATACATTATATTAAGATAACTGGAAGTGTTTGGCAACTCGAGTTCAAAGTTTCGTCATTAAAATTTTTAGTGGCACATCACAGATCAACTTGATCTGTGGGTACATCTTTTCATCTTTGATCTATGCTTAAACATTTTCCTTTTATTATTTTTAGTTTGTAGACAAAAGCCTTTGTTTATCGAATCAATGATTTATTTAATTTATTTGTTATTTTAATGATTTTACTTTGTTTGAATTTAATAAAAAATGTCCTTTGGAGAGCTTGTAAATGAATTTAAACATGAAAATAAGAATACATTATTTTTGAAAAAATGTCTTACACAATTGCCCGTCCCCTCCTATTTATTATATTTATATGAAAAATATATTTTGTGTATATCTAAAATTATTATTCATAACATGGTTAACATTGATGTAAATAGTTTTAAATATAAAATGAAGTCATAAAATATTCAGAGTTTTCTTCTATACTAAATATATTTTTATATTAGAGATAGATTTTATAGTAGGAAATAGATTTTACGTTAGAAATGGATTTTACGTTAGAAATGGATTTTATGTTAGAAAATAGAGCTTACATTAGAAATGGATTTTATGTTAGAAAATAGAGCTTACATTATAAATGGATTTTAAGTTAGAAAATAGACTTTACATTAGAAATGGATTTTATGTTAGAAAATAGAGCTTACATTAGAAATGGATTATATGTTAGAAAATAGAGCTTACATTAGAAATGGATTTTAAGTTAGAAAATAGACTTTACATTAGAAATGGATTTTATGTTAGTAAATAGATTTTACGTTAGAAATGGGTTTACGTTAGAAATGGATTTTACGTTAGAAATGGATTTTACGTTAGAAATGGATTTTATGTTAAAAAATAAAGCTTACATTAGAAATGGATTTTTTGTTAGAAAATAAACTTTACATTAAAAATGGAGTTTATGTTAGTTAGTAAAAGATTTTACGTTAAAAATTAACTTTATGTTAGAAAATAAACCTTACATTAGAAATGGAGTTTATGTTAGTAAAAGATTTTACGTTAAAAATGGAGTTTATGTTAGAAAATAAATTTTACGCTAGAAATGGATTTTTGTTAGAAAGTAGAGCTTACATTATAAGTTAATTTTATTTTAGAAAATAGATTTTGAAAATGTAAAATAAATTGAAAAATGACATAAAAAATAAATTTTATATTAGAAAAAATAGCTTACATCATTGTTTTTTATTATTATATAATATTATACAGCACATTAGCTACAATGGCAAAGGGCGCTGTTCTCTGTGTGGTTTACAATTGGGTGATGTTGTGGTTAATTATTTCACTTTCTATATTTTATTCATCAAATTCAAATCATTCAAAAAACTCATCAGGTTATCAACGGAGCAATCTGTTCCCAGCAGTGCCTTCATGGTTGGAGGTAAACAGTATTTCTCTCTTTGTCTTTGATAGAGATTGCATTCCAACAAAATGTGTTTTACTGTCAGTATGGTGTTACAACACATAGGCTCTGGGGGTCTTCCATTTGTCATGAGGTAGCTGTGTGTTATGTTGATATGCTCAATTCTGAGTCTCGTTATTATTACGTCATTTTTTTGTTCCGGATGTGGAGGCCATGGTTCGACATTTGGTTTTATTCCCTTCAGCTTAGTGTTCGATTCATTCCAAGTTATTTGCCACTTTCCATATCCATATTTTTTGATAGAGTTGTAGATGTCAGTGTAAGGGATAGCAGATGTGTATACATCAAGTATATTACATACCAGCTTAGCTTCGGAGTCCGAACGTTCATTGCCACGTATGCCTACATGACTAGGTTCTTTACAGAAAATGGTTTGTTTGGTATGCCGCATGTGATATAAATACTGCTAAAACCCAATTGTACAATTGGGTTTAAGGATTTATGCTTATTCAATGTAAGGAGAGTTGACTGAGAGTCGGTATAAAGCACCCATGATTTTTTATTTCTTGTTTCAATTTGTTTCAGTGCAGTTTCAATTTCAATTAGCTCAGCAGTGTAAACACTAGATTCCTTGGTGATTTTGTCTTCAAAAACGACTGCAAATTCCACTTTCTCTTGCATCTTGGACCCATTTGTGTAACAGGAGTGTGATGCAAAATGCATGTGAAGATGGATCGCAAATATGCGCTGGAGAACTAATGTTGATGTGATGTTTTTTGTCGGTCCAGGACCTTTCATGCATATTGTGATGGGATTCATTTTCCATAGTGGAAAGTTAGTTATATTCTTTTTGATTGGAACAGCATTTATTTCTGCATCCTCCTGTAATGTTCTGTAGCGTACTCTTATTGGTTTTGGTACGACATCATTGATAAAATATGCAATATCATTTGTTGGATCCATTACATTAAGTGCAGAGTATTGTTCGTTACTGTGCAATCTGTACATATATTTTAGGCATAGCTCTTCCCTATGTAGTGTTAAGGCAAGTTCATTCATATCAACAAGTAGAGATTTGATTGGAGATGAACGGAAAGCACTAGAGCATAACCTAAGTGCTTCGTTATGTACCGTATCTAGAATTTTTGTAGGTTTGGTCTTGCTGAGGCATAGAGCTGGGGACCATAGTCAAGTTGTGATCAACATATGGCCCAGTATAGTCGAAGAAGGAGTGTTCTATCAGGACCGTATTGATTTTTGGACAGGACTTTTAAGATATTCAATGGATGTTGCGCTTTATTTTTTAGATGATGGATGTGGTTTGACCAGTTTAATCGTTTGTCAAGTATCATGCCAAGAAATTTCACCTTCGCTTTGTATGGAATTACATTGTTGTTTATTTCAAGAACAGGCACATCATCTCGGTGATTTTTTCGTTTTTCAAAAAAAATAGCTTCTGTTTTTGTGGATGAAAAGTGCAGGCCATGTTCATGGGCCCACTGTTAATTGCTATTTGAATCTTGCTAGTGGCAGTGTGCACTGATGTTGCTGAGTAATAAATTGCAAGGTCATCGGCATATAAGGAGCCTTGTACTCCATGTGGTAATTGTTCCAGTAGGCCTTTCATGGCAATTATAAATTTAAAACACTTCCCTGCGGCGTGCCAGATTGTGTTGGGAAAGATCTTGAGTATTTGTCTCGTATTCTCACTTTAATAGTCCTATCTAAGATGTAGTTTTGTATGAACTTCAACATATGGCCGTGTATCCCCATATTTTGAAAGTTATTTATTATTGTTTCTCTGTTGACAGTATCAAAGGCTTTTTCGATGTCAAACAGCACAGATATCGTAACTTTCTTCTGGATAAAACCATCTGAAATGTAAGTAGTCATCTGAGAGATGGGCTCAATGGTACTTCGTTTCATTATAAAGCCATATTGTTGTTGAGACAATTGGTTATTGTTTTCTAGATACCATGTTTGTCGGGAATTGATCATTCTTTCCATTATTTTGCACAATAAGCTGTTTAGTGCAATCGGTCGATAACTAGAGATGGCTAAGTTTGGTTTTCCAGGCTTTAATATGGGAACTATGATGGATGATTTCTAATCCTGTGGGATTGAGCCTTTAAGCCATATAAGGTTATACAGGCCTAGCAGAAATTGGAGTGTTTTTGTTGGTAAATGTTGAATCATGATGTTTTGGATTGTATCTTCACCTGGTGATTTATCGCCCGTTAGCTGTTGTAGTGCTGTGTTGAGTTCTTTCATTGTAAATGGAAGGCTATAATCAGCTGTGTCAATAATACGAGAGGGCCTTTGTTGGGGTCGAGTGTTCCGGTGTCTCAAGGAGGAGATATCTGCATAATACGATGCAAAAGCATTGGCAACTTCGCATGCACTTTTCACTGATTGACCATTGATTTCCAAAATAGGTGTTAGTTTTGGTCCATATGTACCATTAATTGTTTTGATTTTGTCCCATACTTTTTTCGTTGGGGTTCGCGCTGTGAGTGTTGAGATGTATTGTGTCCAAGATTTTTTTCTGACATCTTTGTATGTTCTCTTCTTGATGGCACTACGTCGTTTGTACGTAATAATATTAAGAACAGTGGGGTTATTTTTCATTCTGCGGAATGCTGACCTAGTTTTTTTCTTTTCAGTTGTGCAGTCTTTATTCCACCAGGGAATTGGTGTTCGGTCTGGTTTATTCTTTTTTTGTGGGATGAACTTCTTAGCA
>JARUHE010311652.1:0-11997 GCA_031471125.1 Archaeomysis grebnitzkii | reverse complement strand
ATCTGATCCAGTCAAAGTCGTCGTCGTGACCATCCAAGCCGTTGTCGATCCAACCCAACACTTGAGACTCGAATGAAATTTGGGTAAAATTTTGGCAATAATTCAGAGCCTCGTCCTCCATGTCGCTGCAGTCGTCAGACAGGTCGCACATGTTCTCAGTTGGGATGCAAATCTGTGGAGATGAAAGCGGATAATATATGGATGAAAATGGATAATAAATGGATAAAAAATGGATAAAAACAGATAAAAACGGATAACAAATTGATACAAATAGATAAAACGGATAATAAACAAATAAAACCGGATAACAAATTATTACAAATAGATAAAACGGATGAGAAACAGATAAAAACGGATAACAAATTGATAAAAAATAGATAAAACGAATAAGAAACAGATACAAACGGACAACAAATTAATACAAATAGATAAAACGGATAAGAACAGATAAAAACGGATAAAAAATGGACAAAACTGATAATAAATGGATAAACGGGTACAACTGATACAAAAACGGAAAAAATGTCAATCTTCTTGATCAATTTATGCATTGAAAATACTGGACTAACTTTTATGTCCAAGTTAGTCAAAATTAACATCGTCAAATTGACTAACCTTTGTAAGAGTGCACAATTTTTTGTTGATTCAATCAATACCGTATTGGTAGAATGTGATACGCTTTTGATTGAAAAAAATATAAATAACATTTATAATAATTAGTTTTGACTATAATTGTGATGAAAACATTAATTATAATTATAATAATTATAATTAAAATCATAAGAAAATTTACAAATCATAATTATAATTAAAATCATAATAAGAAAATTTACAAATCATAATTATAATTATAAATATATTTAAAATTACAATAATTATTATTTTAATTAAAATTATAATTAAAATTACAATAGTTATTATTTTAATTATGATTGTAATTAAAATTATAATTAAAAACATGCTAATTATTATTTTAATTATGATTGTGATTAAAATTATAATTAAAATAACAATAATTATTATTTTAATTATAATTGTAATTAAAACTATAATTAAAAAATGATAATTATTATTATAATTGTAATTAAAACTATAATTAAAATTACAATAATTATTATTTTAATTATGATTGTAATTAAAACTACAAGTCAAATTATAATAAATCTTACCCGCGATATCGTGCAATGGAACTGATTTTCGGGGCAGTCACCTTCAGTCGGATCTGGAAAGTCACAATCCACGAAAGCTGTATCATCGACTGCAAAAACCTCGCTGGCTGATGAGGTCGGCTTTTGATAGAAGGAAAGATCGAATCTGTTTCGTTGCCTTCCAACTTCAACGCTGGCTTCCTCCCAAGTATTTACGGGAGATTTTTCTCGATTTTCAACGGAGAATTCTTGTAAAGATGTGAGGTCATCCTCTGCTGAGTTTATCCTTAAAATGACGTCAGCATTCAGGCCTTTGCTTCTGTAATAATAGTATGTGAACATGCAATAAGGAGCTGAATTTTGATGCCAATGATTGAAGGTTTCGCCAATGTATGTCTGTCTAACTCCTTCGCTGGCGTTTGCTAGAAGTAAGAAATGTCCTGTCGGGCTGAACTGTGCATCGGTGAAAGGTCCGTTGATATCTGTACCAAAATCACTGGAGTTAGCTTTAGCTAAAATCCAGTTGAAATCATCGGGAGTTGATTCATTCCAATCACAAGTTGTTCCTTCATCAAAGTTGCAAAACAAGAGACAGACATTTTCGTCGCTGACATCGGCACAATCGGACTTGAAGTCACATACTTTATAGTCTTCAATACATTCTCCAGATTTGCATTTGTATTCCCATGCCTCACAGTCACTGGGAGTTGGTGTCGTTGCTGGTGGCGGATGAACCAATTCGCATTTCGGGGAGAAGGAGAAATCGTCCAAAGCAACATCCCCGTCAGTTGGAACTCCTATTGTTCCGGAAACTTTAATTCGAAAAGTTCGAGCGTAAGTTATCGGAACATCAATCCGTGTCCATTCATAAGCGTCGGAGCCAGATGTTGAGAAAATTAACTGCGGTTGTTTTTTGGAAGACTCGTAAACGTAGATGTCGAGACTTGCTTCTTGATCTTTTCTGATCATTGACCAAAGCCTAAAGTGACACTCGCCACTCGATGGCTTGAACTCGCTGCTGTAAATCGTTCCTTTTTTCTTCAGGTCACCATCGGTTGATTGCAAATATAAATAATATCCAGTTGAGTTGCCATACGTATGATCGATTCCAGGACCAACATCTTCGGCCACCATACTTCCAGTTTTCCTTGACCATTGCTTTTCAGCTGTCTCATCATGATTCCATCGGCAAAAGTCTTTTTCAAAGTTGCATTTCTCAGGGTAATAACTGCAAACCAAAGCCTGTTCGTCTGAATTATCTCCACAGTCATCCGAGAAATCACACACGTTTTCTTCATCAATGCAAACACCATTATAACAAGGAAATTGGTCTTTATCACAGACATTTGGGTTTCCTTCCGTACAGTTATAAAAAACGATGTCGTCTATTGCAACTACACTGTTGTCGTTGTCTATAAATACATCAAAGAATAATTTCCATCCCTCTTCTTGCTTCCCTATTCCAACATATTGTTCATGCCATATGTCACCAGTATCTTCAGGCGTATACCATATATCATATTGATAACCAGATGGGTTTGATATTTTTAATCGCAAAGTCAAATGTTCACTTGCATTATCTTTCCTCACAGTATAATAGAACTTCGACACACAAGAGCTTACCGTATGTCCCAAGTTTCTTGTTATAAGTTTTGCCTCGTGGGAGGCACCGATCGACCTTCTCTCCACTTGAGCAACATATCCACTATGACCTGTAACACTCGGCTCCTCTCTCGTCCAAAAATACTTTCCGTGACTAATGTCGCTCCATCCACACATGTGATCTTCAAAATTGCAGGCGGCACACATTATTTCATCAGAATGATCGGTGCAGTCGAATTTAAAGTTGCATTCATCATTTTTACTCACACATTGACCACTATGACATTGGAAGCCATCGTTGCACGGTGACCGTGTAGTGGTGCTCGGTGGTGTATAGGGTGGCAGGTCAACGTCCGACTTCTTGCAAGTTTGTGAAAACGAAAGATCGTCTATTGCAATCACAGACCAGGATTCTGTGCTGGAGGCATTGGTTGCTGCTTTTATGTAATACTGTATTGGTTTCCCCAAAATAACATGCATAGGTAAAATAACTTCGACTTCTTCCCAGTAGGGCCCATTACTTCCAATTATTATATACCGTAAATAGAAGGGGCCATTTTTAAAACTTTGTGTCATGATTAGTAATTCCAAAGCATCTTTGCCATCCATATAGTAAAAGAATCTTAATAAACATGGTTCGCTACTTTCTCTGTCCATAAATACTATTGGGCTTCTTAAGCTAGCGACAGATTTCTCATTGTTAATACTTTTTATATAAAGGTAATGTCCGGAAGGTGTATTAACAGAGTGGTCACGCAACGGTATTAATCCGTCCTTTATCGGAGATCCTAAAATCCATTTGTTTTCTTCTTGATCATTTTCCCAATCGCAGATGGACTCGTCTTCAAAATTACATCTGCCAAAAAAGGTGTTACACTTAGCAAAATAATTGTCTTCGTCAGACCCATCTCCACAGTTATCAACAAAGTTGCATTTATCGTACTCAGAAATACAGACTTTATTTTCGCACGAGAATCCCGGACATGGGACGGTTGAGGGCGATGGAAGGAAACAATCTTCAAAAACGATGTCGTCAATTGCTATATATCCTGGATGCTCCAAGTTTCTTCCTCCGACTATGTTCACAACAAACGATTGTCTGACTCGACCAATGTAAACGAAGAAAGCTTTCCATTCATCGGCCAAGTTGTTTTCTATTATATTTAATGGCATCACCAAATCTCCTATTTGGTATTCTACAACAATTTCGCCTAGATTTGTTGTTGAATAATTGGAAGGTTTTTCATACATAAGATACCAGAATGACATCAGGCAAGTTGAAGCAGAGTTATGCAAAATTGGACTCTTAAGTGTTGCGACATTTTCGGAAAGTTTGACGTTCTTTTGAATTGGTGAGACAGCCAAATAATGTCCGTCAGGTGAGAGCGTCGAATGATCTTCAGAAGGTCCGTAGGAGCTGTTCATATTTCCACTCAACAACACCCAGGCAACATTCTCATTCATAACAGAGTTCTCCCAACCGCATGTGTCGTCTGCTTCAAACGTGCAATTATATCCGCAGTGTTTTTCGTCTTGTCCTAATTTACAGTTTTGAACAAAATCGCACATTTGCTCTTCAGCGATACACGTGTTTCCGTCGCATGTCAGGACGCAGTCCGGTTTTGATGTGTTCTCACATTTTTGGTTTAAAACATTTATTTTGTCGATTGCAACGACTCCTGCTCCGCCTTTATTTGATGTACCTTTAATCATTAAAAAGAAGTCCTGCTTCTTAGTTACCGTTTCGGTAATCGTGAAGTTTACGAATTTCCAATCGGCTTGGAATACACCTTTTTCAGACCACAGAACCTTTTCCTGGGAATATATCGTTTCATAAATGAGCTCTATCATGTGCGGCGATTTTCCTTGAATATGATACCAGAATGATACACACCAATCTCCTTTTGTGAATAAAGGAGATCTCAGCGTAGCAGATCCGCCCTCGGGATGGTTGTAAGCGGTGTTGATGTAAACGAACCAACCGTAATCTGTGCCCAAAGTAACATCGACTGTTGGTGCAAAAATATTTTCCTCGTCATCACCTCTTGCTCGAGCAAATTGGATGTCATCGGAAGGAACATTTCTCCAATAGCAGAGATCGTCTTCAAAATTGCACTGAGGGAAAGGTTCGCACGAGACAAGATGTTCGACATCGTCTATGGCTAATACCTGACCTTCATTTTCTTGTATGTAGCCCTCAAACGCAATTGAATAAGGCCCTTGGCTTAATGTTTGTATTTGGAACAAGAACCAATCGTCACCAAATTTATAATCAATGTTTTTAAGGTGCGTTTGGATAGAACCTTCATTTATATAAACATTCAACTCGCTAGGCGTATAAAAAGTGTTTGAAAAAAGCCAGAATTGTAAGCAAGTGAATTTCGGTTCTATGAGGCTTGTTGTGATTTCACCGATCCCTTTCTCGGATATCATCAGGTAATGTCCGAGTTTTGTGCCAAGTGACTGGTCATTTGGAGGCATCATTTCAATTTTAATTTCATCTGGGGAAATAATTTCCCATCTGGGGTTTCCTTCACCAATTGATTGTTCAAAGTCACAATTTCCATGCTCAAAGTTGCACAAGTTTTGTGTTTGACAGACTCGATTGTCCAGAAGTATATCGTCTAATGCAATGTCACCTTTTCCTTCTTCTTCTGGGACAGCCTCAAAAACGATGTTGTGTCGACCACCTTTGTTTAGATCAAGTTGACCTTGAACCCAAAATGGACTTTGTGTTTGACTTCTCTGCCAGATTTTTAATTCTGTGTGATTTCTGTCAATGAAGTAAATGGACAAGAAGCCAACATTGAAGCCGTGCATGTGATACCAAAAGGACAAACAAGCTTCGTCGTTGCCTTCCAAGAGAGGACTGACAAGCCTTGCGGTTCTTTGTTCCTGCTTTGCTGTGCCGACATAGACGTAATGACCTTCTGCCGACAAAAAGGTGTGATCGTGCGAAGGACCGGTTTCAGTGCTTGGAGTGTCACCTTGCCATAATTTCCAATTCATTCCAGTGCCATTCAAACTCCAGGAACAGAAATCTGAATCCTGTTCAAAATCACAGTCAAAAATTGATGGCAGATGTGTTGGAGATGGTGTAGTAGATGGCGATGTGGTCGTTTCCTCACAGTTTTCAGAAAATTCTAAATCGTCAATGGCAATTGTATTAAACTCTGTAAATGAAATATCTTTGTTTACTCTAAGCATAAGCATTAACTCGTATTCGACATTGTGTTCATTTAATTCCGTCACAACCTCCTCCCAAAGAAATTCTAAACTTGTGTTATAAATTGAGCCAACCTTGAGTGAAACGCCATCCCCTAGAATCCATATTGACAGCTCACAATCACTAATATGTTGCATTGAAACCCACATTTTGAAGCAGGAATGCTGAGGAGGAATGAGTCCTGAATACAACTTGGCACGATCTCCCTCTTTCTTTTCATCAAGGAGAGCAACGAGGAAGTGACCTTCAGGATAACCTGTTGAGTGATCCACCTGCGGTCCCCCGAGAGACGATCCTGTCGACCGAGTCCAGTCGAAGGTGCCTTCCCCGCTCTCTAGGTTCGACCATTGGCAGAAGTCTCTCTCGAAGGAGCACGAATACATTGGGGAACATTCACCGGGAGTGAAATCAAGATCGTCCAGGGCAATGACCTTAAGTTTGTCAGGTCCGACTTCGCCTTCAAACCTTAATTGAAATTTAGAGAACTTGAATGTGAACGACCCTCTGGACCAAAGGTTGCTGTGGATGTTTCCGGTTCTTCTCCACACATTCGTGAAGTTGTTTTCTCCATTCACTTGAACCGACAGCCCAAGACTACCAATTTCCTCTCCTTTAGCATGATACCAAAAACTGAAACATTGAGCCCCGACATCCGAGTAGATTGGTGATGTGAGATAAGCCACTCCGGAGTGTCGGTCTCCACTGTCTAGGTAGGCAAAGTATCCTCCGTCCGAGTTGGTGGTGTGATCGACGTCGGGGAACACCGTCGAGTTTAAGGCGCCGTAAGCACGGATCCATTGTAGGTCTGTGTCATTGTCGTTTGTCCACAGACATAAATCTTGTTCAAATGTACATTTCGAAGAGTTTGATGTGACTTCCATGAAAATATCATCAACTTGTATTCTACCGTTCGAATTGTTTCTCCATTCAGCCTGTAAAATAATCAAAACACTGCTTCCAAAGTCAAGGTTCTTTTCAAAATAGAACCAATCGCCATTAGTTGACTGGCACTCTTCTAGGAGTGGATGTCTTGTAGAAGAAGTTGTCTCGTCTGCAAAGACTTTTAGGCAACCAACTTGATCGCCCTCCAACATATAATGGAAAGAAAACAAATGTCTATTTTTGTTTATGACTATGAATGGACTTATTAGAGCAGCACTGTCTCCAGCCATTCCCAAATTCTTTTCAAAATCAACATATATGTATCCATTAGATTGAGATCTAAAACTACTGTTGAGGCTATTTCGCCAATGTTTCTTTTTACTTGAGTCATCCATCCATTCACAAAAACCGTCATTATTTTTTAAATCGTCAAATTTGCAATCAACACCATTGTTATGACTAAAATCACAATTGTAGTAGAAGATGTCATCAACGGCGAAAGTTGTTTCAGATTCATTCCAATCAAAAGGATTGTCAAACACTGGAGTTACTTCTAGTGTAATGAACGAATTATAAAGCATGTTATTTGCTGGGAAAATTATTTGTGACCAAGCATTATTTTCTGGATATGGTTCAGTCATGTTATACAACAAAGCATTCTTATCGGTTGCAAACTTGCTATTACGGTAAGCAGCAAAATAGAAGTTCATTGGTCGGTCTACATAACACCAAACTATAATGTAACAATAGCTGCTCGCAGAATGTTGGAAAACTGGACTTGATAAAACGGCGGTTTTTCCTGCTTCGCCCGAACCTTCCCTTATTATCATCATATGCCCAACAGAACTGTTGAATGTGTGATCAACGGAGGGGTTAGATCTGAACGTGTTTTCATTTCCTGATACTCTGGCAAATTCAAACATTCCCAGACTGTCCTCCGTCCATCCACATAAGTCACCTTCAAAATTACACGGTCCACAGCCTGCTTCGTCGGCTCCATTGGAGCAGTGTGAGTAGAAGTCACACACTTGATAACTCGGAATACATTCGTTGTTGTAGTCACAATTGAATTCAGTGGATGTACATGGATAAGGAGTAGTAGTAGAGATTGTACCCGTGGGCAGAGTTTCATTCAGGTTTAGTTGACATCCCTTAGAAAATGATAAATCATCTATGGCAACATCAGTATCTTTTGTAGCATAAGGAACATTTGTGCTTACAATGACAAACTGGAAAGCTTTGCTAGACGTGGATTCAACGATGCCACGATTCCAAAACTGACCAACATTTCCTTTTCTGATAAAGGCCAAAAACATAGTTCCACCAATCTCTTCTCTAATGTAAACCTTCAACTCGTGTATCATTTCACCATACATGTAATAATGGAACCGCAATTTACACAAACCACCTTCCACCACCTTCAGGGTGGGACTGACAAACCAACCCTCTTGATAATCGGAGTTGTCTGTGCGATTTCGATGGGCTGTCGAGTACAAATATTTTCCTGATTCCAGTTGTGTTGTGTGGTCCGCAGGAGGACCTGTTCGAAAGCTCTCCTTACCGTCTGGCGTTTGTCCTTGTCCGAAACTCCAATCTGTAAGAGAGTTAAACAGCAATGAACAGAAAAACTTAAAGAGCAATGAGCAGAAAAAGTTAAAAAACAGTGAACAAAAAAATTAAAAGAGCAATGAACAGAAAAAGAATAAGTTGTGAGGTTACCATGCAAAGATGGCATAAAGTATCCTGTCCTGCTTAACACTTTAAAAAATCTGTATGACTACTTTATGACTACTTTATGACTACTTGATGACTACTTTATGACTACTTGATGGCTACTTTATGACTACTTGATGACTACTTGATGACTACTTTATGACTACTTGATGACTACTTTATGACTACTTGATGACTACTTTATGACTACTTGATGACTACTTGATGACTACTTGATGACTACCTGATGACTACTTGATGACTACTTTATGACTACTGCTATCCTGCTTTGTTTAACACATAAGCAAATCTTTATGTGAAATTGATCATCATTATCTGATTTAATGACACGTGCAAGTAAAGGATAAGTTGCAGCGATGTGTCCACGCGCGAAATGCGTCCACCTGTCATTCAAACGCATGTATATGTTGCGTAAATTCTAACGATGCACTATTTACAAACTTTAACCAATTTTGAAGGAAGGTATTCTAATGTTTTGATGGGGGGACGCATTACTGCGTAAAAATGTTACAATGTTTTGATGGGGGGACGCATTACTGCATAAAAATGTTGCTAAGTACAACACTACATTACATGGTATTTAGAAAATATATATTAAATATATATTACACTTTAGCTTATAACGTGCATTAAAAATGTAAGTAAATGCTGCTCATTTGGTTTTGTGTTATGGATTGTATTGCCAAGTTTTTGAATGTATCCAGAAAGTATTTTCGACGCTGATAATTTCATTTTTTGTTTAGCTAAATATTATTCCTAGCGATTTATAGCTGAGTGTCCATATTTTAGTTTTTTTTTCAGAAGGATAAAGAGTCCATAACTTTATCGACCTCTTCTATAAGTAGATGAAAACCATAGAACTGCTGCACATAATTTCTTGCATAGAATTGTTGCACATAATTTCTGTACAGAACTGCTACACAGAATTGTTGCACATAATTGCTGCACAGAATTGCTGCAGGGAAACTCACCAAAGTTGTCCGCTTCGTTTTCTTGCGTCCACAAGCATTCTGAATTTTCTTCGAAATTACAAATTGGCGAGAATTCTTCACAATTTTGTTCGTCAAAATGATTTCCACAATCGTTGGTTCCGTCGCACAATAAATCATTCGCAACACACAAATCTGAAATAAATAAATAAATAAATAAAATAATATTGAGTCAATGTGATTGAATCACAAAAATGTTGATTAAATCAAGAATGAATCGCAAAAATGTTGATTGAATCAAGAATGAATCGCAAAAATGTTGATTGAATCAAGAATGAATCGCAAAAATGTTGATTAAATCAAGTGTCTGTCAATCACCTGTTCCATTGCATCGAATGTGATCGGAAGGGCAATTTTGAGGTGGCGGCGGCATCGCACAATTGCTGAAGTAGATGTCGTCCAACAAAAATCCGGAAGGTGGCAATTTCGAGTCGCCAGTAATTTTAATTTTAAATTCTCCCACATGGTCTGAAAAAAGAACATTGTATAATGTGATACGATTTTGATTGAATCACAAGAAAGTTGATTGAATGTGATATCATTTTGATTGAATCACAAGAAAGTTGATTGAATGTGATATGAATTTGATTGAATCACAAGAAAGTTGATTGAATAAAAAAAAAAGGTTAGTAAATTTTGACTATTTAGACAACACAGTTAGTGGAGTTTTTTTCAATGCAGTCCAACTCCACCAAAATGGTTAAATGGCTAAAAAATCTGTTTAATTAGATTTTCAATCTTAAATATTTTTATAAGCAACCTATATTGATCGATTAAAGCAAAAGTGAGGTAACACACATTCAAATAACAAAGAGCTTACCTCACTTGTGCCATTGTTGATCCAATTGTGTGTATAATTTATATATAATAACAAAAATGACTTACCAAAGATGAAAACGGTTTCTTCAAGCCAGGTGTTCTTGGGAATGTCAAACATGCTGACCAAGTAGAAATAATTTAAATAGTCGCCATGTTGTTCAACTCCTATTTTTATTAATAATTCTTGCGTGTACGTGCTTTCTAATTGGTACCTGAAAACATAATTTAAACATTTATATTTTCTCAGTTTCTGCCAAAATAATTAGTTAGGGTAAGTCAACTAAACATCGACCCCCTGTTATATATAGACCACTTTATTTTAAAAAACACATTATTTACTAATTTCTTAATATTTTCAGTAAATTCTAACGATGCACTATTTACAAACTTTAACCAATTTTGAAGGAAGGTATTCTAATGTAATTAGCATTACACCTTTAAGATTATTGGTAACAAAGAACATTTAAATCAGCAAACTATCAACCGAGATATGATCAGGTGGTCGACTTTACACCCTTGTGCTTAAAGGGTCGACGATTAGTAGTCTTACCCTATAACGTTTCTTTTAAACCAAGTTTCGTTCTATTTAAAGGTTTTGTAGAGTATAAATTATAGGAATGTAGTAAAAAGAAACGAACAAATGCCTAAGTGATGAGAACAAAATAAAAAGCACATGTTAGAAAACAACCTAATTTAGAAATAAAAGTTTGAATGTCTATTACAACTTCATGTATAAGAACAGTAATTATAATTGTTGTAAAAACCAGAAATGTAGTCCCCAAAGAAGTTATATATCATGGTATCTCATGATAATGGTAATAGTAGTAGTAATAATAATAATAATAATAACAACAACAATAATAATAAAATGAATAATAATAATAATAAAACAAATGTTGCACAAACCAGAAGTGAAGTCTGCAAGTGAGATAAGCATTATGATGGTTCGTACTAATTAATATTGCAGGTCCAGTGATGTCATTTTGTTGTTCCGTGATGTACAAATAATGACCGTTTGTGCTGCCCAAAGTGTGGTCTCCCAATTGGCCGGAATTTCCAGTCAAATTGCTTCCCAACTGTCAATCAAAATTTTGGGTCAAGTTACGTTCTCGGCCAACCTTTGTTTTGTGTTTAATCAATTTTTTTAAATTAACATCGTATCATTATTTTAATCTCGTGACGAGTTAAACACGTCCTATCTCGGTTTTTAACCCGCCATAATTCGATATTTAAAAAGTGATATGATTTTAATTTTAAAAAGTTGATTCAAAACAAAAAAAAGTTGGTCGAGAACGCAACTTTAGCCTTACTGTTAATTTCTCATTTGAAAATCATAGTTTCTCACTGACGACAGACAGTGTTACAGTGATAGTCCTGAGTTATGAATTTCCAGGTAATGGCATACCCGAGTTATGAAACACATGAATTATGAATAAATTGTAATCACTTTGTTTTGAGGCCTTTAAGTGGTAACGGAAAGTAAATTTAGTAAAAATACTAAACACGACATTTTTAATCACCAAAGATTTAATTTTTATTATTATTATTATTTTAATATAACTTAATAAAAAAAAATTGGGTAGTCTATATAGAAATT
>JARUHE010311641.1:0-11997 GCA_031471125.1 Archaeomysis grebnitzkii | reverse complement strand
TCGATAATTTTGCATTCAAAATCCGCATGCAAAAAAATCAATGTGTTTTGATAAAAACTTGCATGTGAAACGTTTTGTATTTGCAGTTGAACACAACCATTAAATGCTATTATAGGAGTAAGCAAATGTATAATAAATTGGTTAAATACAAAGATTTATCTACTTACTAAATGTATGATTACCTTCTAATCACTGCTGGTGAGAAAATTGTTTTAGTTGTTTCATATATATTAACATTTAATATGTTAAATGAATATGATAACTTCTAAAACTCTTGAACTATTTTCTAAGAAGTGAAAATTTTATGTACATATTTTAGTTCTAATGCTCTTTATATCTACTTCTATGTATATTGGTTTTCATGTTGAAATGCATTAATAGTTACTTATTATTTGATACACTATTGCTTCATTCTGCTTTGCATTGTTGATCTTCATATATTTAGTACTAAATATATGTTCTTATTTTTTCAGGTGGTTTAATTGTTAATTTTAAAAAGTTTACAGAGCTTTTGTTTAACACATTAATAATCCTATGGTTGATACTTTAGTATGCAAATGTTTTACAAATAATCACTAAATTAAATTTTACAATCCAATTAACAGCGTCCTGCCAAACTTTTCTCAACTTCAAAGATAAGCAGTGTGATACTCTTCTGGCCATGTAACAGCAGCTATCAGTATTTGACCAACAACATAATTACAGAAGCTAGGTCATACAAGGCATACAACTGACTTCCTGCACCCCTCTTCCTCGGCAGGCACTGGGTTAGGTGACATCAAGAGAACACAAACTATTCTACACAACAATGGAATATCCCAAATAAATGTGGAGACATGTCAGGTTGCAGCGATTGTCTGGTGTTTAAATTCACTAAACTCAGTCTGCAATAATAAATCACCAGTTTTTTTTGGAAAGGACTGTACCTAATGGATAAGTTTAAAAACAAATTAACACCAGTACCCATGTATAGATTGTATTTAAATATATTTTGATACTGTTGTACAAATGTTAACTATAGTTGAATCGTTAACAAATAAGTTATTTTTTTCGAAAAAATTATATAAAATGTAGGTCAGATGAGAAATTTGTAAATGGCAGTGAGAAGGAACATTGGCCCTAAAAATATAAATTTATAATTTTTTAGTATACTGAGCTCACTTTAAAAGTTTTTTGATTATCATGTACTAAAATTTATTTTGAATGAACAATAAAAGTCCCAACCATCCATATTATTATCCTCATTGTGAATTTGAATTATTTCCAAATATGGCTAGGGATTAAAATGCCATTCAAAGTTCTGTACATACCTAGAGGTATGAATCATTGCCCAGTCAACAATTTATTTGTTACTTAATTTCTAGCAAATGCTTGCTCATAACTTTCAGTTTCTTATATTTTCATGCCCCAGTAGTATTTATAAAACGGCTTGTTTATAGGATGCTTTCAGTAGTCTTTAGTGAAATACATAAGTTTAGATTTTCTTATCTTAGCATTGTTGATAACCTACTTGACTGCTTTTAAGGTTTGCAGTTCAATTAGATTGAAAAATTAAGTTGTGGCCATCAATGAAATATATAGTAAATAAAAGTTATTAAAATTTTAAAATAATCTTCAGACAAAAAAATTGTCATGATGTTCAAAATTAGTCTTGAAATTTATAATCTGATGACCGTTTTGTGGTGCATAGGCAACCTGCACGCATATCTATTCCTTATGAGGACTAAACAAGTTTCATTTGGTATAAGATGATACAATTTTCTTTCATAAATTGCAGATCAGTTCTAAGTAATATGGTTATACACGAAGTTGATGGATATTATTTTCAGACAGGCATATTAAACTTTATGATCACTCTTCATAATTAATCAATTTTGTGCACAACACTTTCACCTCTCGCTTTCCGTTTCTCCTGCTGGGCACTAGCCCGTTTATTATATAATCAATCCATTAATTATCTGTTTTCCATTCCTACCAATAATAACCGCAACGATATCTAGCATAGCATCCATTGAACAACTCTCAAACAAGAGATAAAATTTATTCTTGACACGAGGTATATACAGTATTTAAATGATCATATTAAGATCAATTGGTGTATAGGTAATAATAATTAAGTACATAATTTAATGATAGTCATTTCATGAAATAGTAGTTAGCCATCAATTGGATTCCCATTTTCTATATTGTGTTTACAGATTAAAAATATAGATGGAAATAATGTTTAAGGTTGGATGCACATGCAAAGTGTAGGTGTACCATAATTTTATCAGTAATCCATATAAGTATAGACTGTCAAAGATTTAAATGAATGTAGTTATTTTATGTTAATCAAGTTTTCAATAGTTATCGACCGCTCAATACACTTATTAGACAGCGGATTTGTATGGACTATTATTTTAAGTAAAAATAGGCTAATGTGCACGATGAATTATTTTAAAACCTACTACCTTGAAAAATTCATTATAAAATAACCTTGCGACTTAGACATATACATTACTTATCAAAATGTAAGAGAAACGCTTTACTTGAATTTTATAATATTGGTTGTGTTCAAATGCAAGATTATCGATGTGAAAACACATCGATAATCTTGCATGTGAAACCTTATTGCAGTTGAACACAGCCACTTTCACAACATTTCCAAATGGTTTACTCTATAAAAACTAGTTTCAAAATTGTACATCAACAACTCCACCGGTCCAGACAACACTAACATCAAACTTCTCGGACCCATAGCCATATATATACACACACATATAAAACAACGGAATATACTCCTATAACATTTGGAAAACAGCGAAAAATCCACATCCCTAAGCCCAACAAAGACCCCTCCATAGGCACATCATACTTAACCATATTCTTATCTCCTATAGCCAACACATTAGAAAAAAAATCATACTCACAAACATTCATTTCCCACCTAACCAATATGGATTCCTAGAAGAACTCAGCCACCACACGCACTATATCCCTAAACATGTTGAAGGCCTTTTAACACTACACCTATACAACCTCATAGCCAAACTACACGAAACCATCATAAAATTTATGATATTCATTATACCACATAATTAGGTTTAATTAAATGTTAAGATGTTCTTTTTATATTGTCTTCAGCTTGTGAAATTGCCCCATTATTGTTGCTTTGCACCGTAATTAACGTGTAAAAGATCATGTCGATAAATGCACTAGTAACCCTCGTCCACTCTGTTCAGAGATCTCAACGAAGTGAGACATGCGCCTTAAGATGCCGTACTTTTACAACTTACCAAACCAGGTTATGGTTACTTTATTCTTCTCTTCTAAACTATCTCTTTCTTATCCAAACTTCTACAATCGACCAAGCGACATATTGACTAAGTGCAATGTCATATTTTATATATCACAAAATTCTTAGCACATTACACCATAAGAAGAAAACAGTACACCCAGCACAACAACCACAACTGAGCACACAAACATAACAACAGGTGCTCCCCAAGGGAGAATGCTATCACCCATACTATTCAACATATACATGGCATACCTCCACAACTTTCCACACAATGTTCAACTATCATACATGTAATGACATCACTATACTTTTTTCTCCCACATAAACCTCTCAACTGCAGAAACCAATGCACTAACATACCTACAAAAGATTCGCAACTAGAAAAAAATAATTCATCACACTCTTTACACCCAACCCTGTAGAATACAACAATACACCACACTTCCACATAAATAAAATACTCTTGCCAACGTTTAAGGACCTAAAAATCTTTGGCATAACATTTGACCCGAATCTTACCTAAACTAAGAACATAAAAAAACACTGTCACCAAAAATAAACCTACCATATACATGCTGAAGGCTCTCATTACCACACATCGCTGGGCATTGGCCCGTTTATTTATATAATCAATCTAATTACCATTGGGGAGAAACAAAATAAACTTTTCACCACATACAAGACCATTAAACGACTCATCATAGAATACGCAAGTACTATCTGGTCACCAATCACATCCACTACAAACAGAAACAAACATCAAACTATTCAAAACACTACCGTAAGAGCAGTCACAGGCTGCACACGTGTGGGATGGATCTGGCCCCGGAGACCCTCTGGGCAGACCCAGTGAGACAGCTTGCCCAATGGTCGGACCTGCTGGGGTGGGGGTTGGATCCTCTATGTCGAAGATAGAGTGAGGTTGACAACAAAAACTCTCAGGGTACAATGCTGGGCATTGGCTCACTTATGTATATAATCAATCTTAAGTCAATGTTCTCAAAAATGACTATAAATAAGAAATTGAATAGTAGGTTACGTAAAACAAAATTGTATAATGAAAGTAGTCTTAATGATTTAAATCTTTTTTTGGTAGAAAATAACAGTATTTATTGTAAAAAAAAACATTTGAGAGAAAAACAAGAAAGGTTTGTTTGGAAAGCGTTTCAAAATTTGAACGTGTGAAAACGCCTTTGTAACATACCCAATATTTTTTATAATGAAATGTTTTGCTACAATCCCAATCTTTTTATTTTTTCTATTTTTTGTTGAACTGATAAATGTATAGGCAATAAACTACTTTAATTAAAAAATAGTTGTTCCGAGTGAACGTTTATGGTCACAAACAGATTTAATTCAATTTTCTTGTTATAAAGTCCCAACAATATTTTTAACTTCAATTCTTGGTGTTATTTTTCAAGGATATTCATGATGTTTTTTAATCTATTTGAACAGCATTATAAGCTAACTTGACTGGATACTCACTCTATAATGTCCGACTTTAACAGGAATTCAGTGATTGCCTTAGAGAAAATTAAATGATTACAGTCGGATGCAAATGTACATTTGTAAACTTGCATCTAATGGTAGAAAAAAATTAGCTCGGCATTCCGTATTGCATCCATTTTGTACAAACAAATTTCTTAAATTTTTTAACACCACAATAAATTTTTATAAATTGATTTCGTAAAATACATGATGAATGGCATAAATGTAGTTAATTACTTTTGACTGAGTTTTTAATAAGTAGATTTTTATTCAATATTATTTGTAACTAAATATATGTATATCTGACAATGGCTAAATCCCACTTTAGAGATAACAATCGGCAACAGCCTAGTTTAGGTACATAAAAAAAGTACTGGACAAGAGATATTAATATTTCACTTACATTGTGTAATAATAATTTACCTCACCTAACATTACATAACCTACCATAAATCAACCACTGAAGAAATAAAAACCTCCTTTCAGGATACTTTTAGTGAGCATGTGGTTGATGGGGACTCAACTGTAGAACTTGATGTTTGCAATGATGATAAACCTATTGTGGCTGATGGAAATTCAACTGAAGAAAACGATTTTTGCAATGAAAATGAAGAGTTAAACATTGTATCTGATTCAAATTCAGATATAGATGTCTCCAGTTCTAGTGTGAGTTTTTGAATGCATCTTTTAATATAGAGTAATGTTTGAACATTCGGATTTAAAAAATACCTTTTTATCATACCCTTATGACGTTGAGATTTATATATATGTATATACATTACTTATCAAAATGTAATTAAAACGCTTATACTTCAATTTAGCAATACTTTCATATCATTCCTAAATGTTTTACTGTATAAAAACAGGTGTCAAAGTTGTAGATTATTCTCAGCCTTGTTCGAGTAGCTGGATCGGCATTTTGTGTAACTGAATGATTCTCACGCACAAACCTGCTACATTTTAAAAATTTTGTTAAAAAATTCATTCATCGTGATTATTATATAATTACTTACATTCATTTTTCAAATATATTTCAACTTAATGGCAGGCTTATAACTTGAATTTAGACCTAGAATTTATCCAGTCTATTTTTAAATAAATTGATTGATTCAACTGCTACCACGCTCTCATTCAAATCATTTCATACATTCACTACCTTTTAGGAGAAGAATGCTCATTTGTATTAACCTTAAGATTAGGCTTAAATAATTTAAACCTATGACCTCTAGTGGACCTTCTTCTGGCTAACTGAAAAAAAAGTTTTCACATCATAGCCCAGAATATCCTTTAATAATTCTGAACACTTCAATTAGGTCCCCTCTCAGTTTTCTTTTTTCCAATGCATGTCATTTTAGCATCCTTAGTGTCGCTTCATAAAGTTGCTCTGCCAGTGCTCTCACTGACTTTATAGTTCTTATCTGTATTTTTTCATTCTATCAATACCTCTGACTAGCTTGGGAAGTCATACTTCCATGTCATTTTCTAGATGACAATTTTTATCGAGCGTTCCGTTAGGAAAATGCTCTATATATGTTTTATTTTTCCATCGTCGTCCTGCGTTGTTGTCGTCGTCGTCTGCGTCTGCGTCGTCGTCTGCACCTGAAAATCAATTACTGTTTAACAACTTTGTTTCAAGAGTTACAGGGAACTTCCATAAACAAAAGTTGTTTGTCTTGACTTCCCAGTCAATATTGTTAGAATTTTTTTTTTCAAAAATCAACATTTACCGAGTTATAGCCAAAAAACCCTTATTTTTTAACTCTAAAAAAATTTGAGCAAAAGTTTAAAGTTTTTTGTTTGAAGGGTTACAATTACAAAAAAAAATTATTGAAGAAAAGTTGTTTATTACGACTATCCAATCAAAATTGCCATGAGTAATTTTTTTTGAAAACCCCACCTTAAAAAAGTTATAGTAAAAAATATGGTTTTTGGACTGTGAAAAAATTTGAGCAAAAGTTTAAAGTTTTTTATTTGAAGAGTTACAGAAAATTTGTTGAACAAAAGATGTTTGTTAGGACTATATAACAAATATTGTCATAAGTAATTTTTTTTGAAAATATTATATTTATGGAGTTATAGCCAATAAACAGGATTTGTTGAAATAGCCTAATTTTCACCTAAAAATTAAAGTTTTTAATTTATTTGAAAAGTTACAGAAAATTGTATTGAAGAAAAGTTGTTTATAATGACCATCTAACCAATACGATCATAACTTCATAAGTATTATTTTTTCAAAAATTAATATTTACAGAGTTATAGCCAAAAACCCTCATTTTTTAACTCTTAAAATATTTTGAACAAAAGTTTAAAGTTTTTTATTTAAATAGTTATAAATAATTTTGTTGAAGAAAAGTTGTTTATTATAACCATCCAATCAAAATTGCCAGGAGTAATTTTTTTTGGAAAACCCACCTTAAAAAAGTTATAGTCAAAAACATAGTTTTTGAAGAGTTACAGAAAATTAGATTAAACCAAAGTTGTTTATAATAACCATCTAACCAACATAATTTTTTCATAAAATAAATATTTATTGAATTACAAACACGCGAGATTGCAGGTCATCTATGGCTAGTTTTTATAAAAATTATAATTTGTTAAAATAACTTTTTATGTTCAAACCTTATGGCTTATAATTTTTTAAAAAGTAAACAAAAATCTTTTTGTATTTTTAATTTTAGAGCTGATAATTTAACTTAAATGAAAGATTAGCAATTTAGCAGTATTATGAATTTATGAAGATCTCAAATATTTTTTTCTTAGACTGGCAATTTATTGAAATAATTATTTTTTTGATGTTTATGCACTTGTGATTTATTCAAAAGTGATCAAAAATATTTGTTGCAATTTTTATTTTAGTTTAATGTTCATTTAACATGAATTTATTAAAGATATACCCATTTGAATTCAGAGAAATGATTTATAAAGAAATTTGTTATAATCCTGTTGAGTTTTTAGGCTGTGGCAAACTACAAATTAAAGCCTTTTTAAGTTAATGTTACTTGTTGGTGTGGAGGCAGACTTTTTTCACAATTGTGTTTTTATATAAAACACCTATATTCTCTTTTTCCAGATACAACACTGATCAGAAAAAATATCAAATTTAGAATTTTTATTTTGCTTCGAGAATTATTTTTTATTATTTAGTTTTAGTTGATTATATGCTTATATTTTTTATATGCTTTTAGATTAGGTATTTAGTATATTCTATTTGCTATATATTTGATTTTTTTTATTTATACACATTGAATTTCTTCCTATTAATTTTTTAAATCATCAGAATGTCTTCCATTATTAAAGGTAGACAGGCAGTGCAATGTCAGTTTTGTAAACATAAAATATCTGCCAGTAAAAATCTTCAAAAGCACTTAGAAAGGAAACACCATGGATTTTTTGATTTCCAATGTAAATTGGAAAAAATGGATATCAAAGAAGTTGTGAAAAGAACAGTTAAAAACCATTTGAACGGTGATTATGAAGAACTCCTTTGTTATTGGGATAATTATAAAAAACAATGTCTTCCAGTAATTACCGATTTTTTCACAAAAAGCAATACAGAAAAAAATAATGAAAATATAGATTTAACTGAAACTTTCAGTCATGGTGATGGGGAAATCATTACACCTACTGAGGACATTGAATTATTTCCTGAAAGAGTGAATGATGCTCCCTGTCCCGTTGAGACAAACAATCCTAGCTGCACAAAAGAAACTAGACAATTATCTTTAAATAAAGAATGTGTAGCATGTAAATTGATTAGCTCAAATATAGAGGTTACACTAGATATTTTAAAAGGATACTTAAATAATATAATATCTAAAGAATGCAAATGCATAGAAAAATCTAACTGTTGCTGTCAAGCTATGGCTAAAGATATTGTTCAAGCAAACATTGAATGTGTATCAAATACACAAATTTTTAATGATGAGGACATCAATAAAATTTTTGTTATGGAAGTATCAAATGTAGGAAATGAAAAATATTTCTGTAAAGTTTGTAGGCGGTTTTCTACCAAAAAATCATCTACTCATAATAAGATGGCAGATTGGGTTTACTGGGGCTACTATAAAAAAAATAAGTCTGAATTGAGAACACTGATGAGAAAACATATTAAAAGTAAACAACATGAAGCCTCTGTCAAAAATGAAAAATGCGAAAAAAACAGTAATAATTATCAAACATTGTCTAATATTGCCACAGAGAATGCATGCAGTGCTGCACACTATATGGCTGTTAACAATCTATCAGCAAGAAGTTTTAATAAACTTACTAAACTAATTGATAAAGTTAATAATAATGGTAGAGACCCTGAAAACAAGCAACTTGCTTTGGGTGATAAACATCTAAATAGAATGGGCTGTGGTGATTTCCAAAAATCTTGTTACGAAACACTTCGTGAACAAATGGCAGAAAGTTTTGAAAGCAAATCTCCTATTACTCTACAAGAAAAGAAAATAGCAATATCTGCTGACAAAGGTACAGCCCACTTGGATGGTACTAGGCAAGTTATCATTTCTAGTGAAATTAACAAGCAAGGTATTACAGCAGAAAAATTTATCTCTGGTTCTGTTGTGACTGATCCTAGTGCCAATGGAGCAACAGCAAATTTGATTGCAGAGTTGAGTGCTGTAATTGATTGTAAAAATGTGGTTTCAATGTCAACAGATGGAGCATCTGTATATACAGGAGATATTTCTGGTATGGTTACTCAAGTAAAGAAAAATGAAAAGTTTGATTCAAGAACTTTATTTCAACCAGACGCTTCCCACAAAGCTGAACGATTAATGAAAAAAACCACACCTTGTTTTGTAGATAGCACATTAATGGACACAATTGATCTAGTTACACTAATCAAATCTCATTCAAGGATAGGTGATAAACTTAGCGAATATTCCGTTATTTCTGGACAACATTATTATGCTTTACAACCTATAATTGATACAAGGTATTTTGAGCATTTATGCAAACATATAGATTCAATTCTCAAAAATTTACCTCTTATCATTGATTGCTATCCTTCTTTCATGAATGATGAGAAGATTCCAAGTATTGTGCAGAGCAAGTTTAAAGGTATTATGAGAAATATTACTGATCCTAAATTAATTGCAAGGTTAATATTTATTAACAAAGTTTGTTCAGATATAAGTAAGATGGAGAAAAAAGCACAGAGTGTATCATTCTCAACATTTGATTATATAGATGCTTTAACTACTCTTAAGAACCAATTGAAACAAAAACTAACCTTAAAATTTGATTTTGTTAAACAATTGGTTGACTATGGTATATTTTCATATAGTTTTAAATCTTTTGGTAAGGAGAAATCATTTCGTATTGACTTGAATAATATTCAAGAAATTATAGGAAGATCAAGTAGAGATAATTCTATGACCTCCTCTAATACAATTATTAAAGAGTTTATTGAGTGGGTAAATGATATTCTTAACTCATTTGATCAATATTTATCTATACCACCAGTATTAAAAGGTCTGTGTCAAGTATTTGAAGAAACCAAGGTAACAGATAATAATGTTCATTTTGTTAAAACAGTTTTCACTAAAATAAATGTCAATTTCTTTGCATGCAATTTGAATTGTTTAGGCCCAAAAAACTGTGAATGTATTAAAAATGAACTGAAAAGATTTTATATACATTATAGTGATTTATTAAACAGTAAAACTGGTCAAAGTTATACAGAAATTTTGAGCTTTTATTTCTCACATGAAAATATCAATGTCATTAGAAACTTGAAAATCACTAATATTCTACGAATCCTTGAAGTATTGATGCTTTCAAAAGCCTCTCAATCTTCCACTGAAAGGGCCATGTCATCCATAAAAATGATTGCCAAGAGATTTCCTAATGTCTATCGTCATGGCTGTAAAAATAAAGATGGTTTTGATATGGTCAATGTGCTTACATTTTTGAAAATAAATGATGCTTGTCTAAAACTTGACATAAAAAGAGCTAGTAAAAAGTTTTTAGAAAGTCATCAATCAAGTTTGACACAAAGGTCTAAATTGAACCCAAAGAAAAAAAGAAAACAAAACTTAAACCTCAAATCAAATAAAAAATTAAGGGTTGATGCTATTACTCTAAGGGATGAGCTTCCTAGCTTAGAAAATACAATTCCAAGTATACAGGCCTATAATGTTGTACAAAGGGAGGAAGAATCATCGAAAATCAAGTATTTACTGAATGTTGAAGAGTCGGAAGAGAAAAATTTATATTGCATTTGCTTAGATGATGATCCTTCGAAAGAAAACTTCCTTGGATGTGATAATAATATACAATGCAAATCATACATAGATAGAAAAGAAAATCTAAACGTCAATGGAGGAGATTGGTTCCATTTAGATTGTATAGGATTAAACAAAATGCCTGCCGAAAATGAGAAATGGTTTTGCAGTTTATGCTTACCTGAAAAAAAAGTGAAAAAAAGTTTTCTTGCACAATTAAAGTATGATCTTTCAAAAGAAAAAATGAAAATCATAGATATTGAAGGTGATGGTAATTGCATGTATTCATCACTTGCTTTCCATAAATATGGGAATGTTGCATTACATAGTGCTATGAGGGCATATTTATATAACAATTTTGAAAAAATAATCTTTGATAACAAATTTGTAGGAAGACTATCATATAAAACTTGTCCAAATGGAACAGAACTAGAAGATCCTCAATGCAAATTTATACACAATTTAGTCTGTTACCATAGAGCAATTCTTGAAGGAAGTGACAATTACAATGTTGATGCACAAATATGTTCCCAAACAATAAACAATTATATTTCAAAGAAAAAAGAATCTCCAACCTTAAAGACATCACAAAAGGAACGACTTTCCAAGTATGGAGAAATTATAGAACTGGAACTATTTTCATTATTAGAAAAAAAAGATATTTGGATTTTGAAAAATATTAATATAAATAAAAATAAAATAAAATATTATTGGTCAAATGATATACCTTACAATAATAAACTTGAAAATAACGAATTTGTAACACTGTTTTATACAAACACAGGTTCCACAGACTATGCTCATTATTCAGCAATACAAATGAAAACACCTGACAATAAATTTACATTAGAGAACAAAAAGTACGAATATACATTATAAGCAATAGAAATAAAAAGTAATAATTCTTACACATTAAAATAAATATTGATCGTCTTATGACCTCTCAATATTCCCACGCCACCAATAACAAACTAAAATCATTCACTCCCAACTCTA
>JARUHE010311630.1:0-11998 GCA_031471125.1 Archaeomysis grebnitzkii | reverse complement strand
ACCAGACCCAACGTTGCTTAACTTCGCTGATCATACGGGAAGCGGTGTTTCAACGTGGCCAAGGCCGTTGACGTTAGCGATATTCAATTTTTGGAATTTACTTGTGTCATTGAGGATACTTTCTGTTTTTTTAATGTAATCAACTTTATTTAACAAAACTACTCCCAATCCTTTGTCTGGTCTACTAATGACAATAGATTTATTTCTTGATAAATTATTATAAATCAGATTTATGAAAGAAGGGGGAAAATACTTTGTATGGTTTGAAGTTGTAAAAATATTTAAAACTAATACTTTTGAGCGTATCTTTTATTAAATTTGGAACGTTGTTAAGGTTCCATATTAAATAAATCAGATGTTAATTACATTACTAAGCAATTAAACAATTATTAAAATTCTATTGTTTACTATAAAATGAAATATTCCAACACATTTTTATATGTTTGATATCACTTACTCTAATAAATAATATAAAAAACAACTAATTTGTTGTTATAGCTTCTAAGAACGCAAAATGTTTATGTGAGTCATTCAATTTAGCATCCTTAATTATTTGTAATTGATTTATATCCTGTTTTCTCAAATAAATTTTCCATCATTTAAAATTCTAAAACCTACTTTGATGTACTAGTACATCAGGTGAGCTAGCTTTGCTATCTATTTAATATGAATACAATCTTTGACACAGAGGAAGATAACCAATATATGAATAGACAATAGCAGAAGTGTAGTAAACTCTGTGTTATTCGAACGAGAGTTACCTCACTTGTGCTATTGTCGATCCATTAATGTTATATGAATCGATAATAGCACAAATGAGGCAACCTATGTTATTTGAACGAAAGTTACCTCACTTGTGCTATTGTCGATGCATGTTATGATCAAATTTGGATGTGGCTCACATCTCACGTTTATCCACTGGTGACGGCCTCCGTGGTCAGGGGACAGTTGGGTTTGCTTTCTATCTGGAATGTAAATTGTTTTTTTTCTTCCAAATTCATAATTGTCTTTTTTATATATGATTTATTTTTCCATTTTATTTTCTCTAATTGACTTATATAATAAATTACAATTTGTTGGAAATACAATAAAAATGTTTTATTTTTTATGATTGTTGAAAAACAAATTTTATTAATTAAAATATAGGTTCTTTAAAAATGTAAATCAATTTTTTGTTATGGATAACTAAATTTATAAATATATATGTTTTCAGGAACAATAAAATGGTTTCAAACATAACTTCAACGTTGGGGACACTGGCAGAAAAAACTGGCTGGCTTTTTTATGTTGTAGATCCAAAAAAATCTGCCTTTGAAAATGAAGAAGAAGTTCCAAACTATATTAATGAGGTTAGCCAAATTGGTTGTTTTATAATTTTAATTAGATTAAAATAGTTGCAATCATTTCCGTATAAAAAATAATAGTAAAGGAACATTAATAAGAAGAATACATATTTCAGACAGTACCAATGTTTCTAACGATGGTCGTTTTAGAACTATTGATTAATTTGTACAAAGGAAAGCCAAAAAGATTTAGAGTTAACGATGCCTTGTCCTCAGTGAGCCATGGCTTCTGTCAACAAACCTCCAGGTGAGTTTCAGCAACTGTTGATATTATTTTGAATTCTAAGCATTCCAATCTCAGTTTATATTGCCTTTGACAATACTGTTCAACTCGTTAGAGATGTTAATTGAAATAAAGTACTTTATAGTAATAAACTTTAGGATTAGTTAGCTTTTTATTGATTTTTTTCGATATTCATTGTAAAAAAAACTTTAAGAAAAAAAATGAAAAACATTAAAGTAAAAATTTGAATACAAGTGAAATAATATCTCAGAATAAATAAATTAAATCAATCAACTTCGCGGAAACACGTTTAGTTTAATGTTTCTCGTAATTCTTCAAATGGCTTACATTTACTTTTTAGCATCTGTGTTTTGGATAAAGCTTTTAAGGCTTCATTAGAACGAATAATGTACTCTTTCTGAAGTTTGGTTAAGCAGTCCTGTTTTTAAGTGTACTATTCTCCAATAAATAAGAATGTTCAATAGCTAATAAGTTATGTTGCTGGTTGTTGTGAAACACTAAAGTTTACGTTAAATAAGTAGAATAACTTGTCTATGTTTTATTTATAAAGTTGATTATTAGTTTAAAATAATAAATAATATTTAATTTGAAAAGGATTCTTCTTTCTAGGGTGATAGTACCTCTGAGTTGATGGATTCGCATATTCCTTGGATTTGTTGTGCAGTCCTATATTGATGTATATTAATTTTGATATCTTGTGTTGTACTTTACTGGTGGGTCTCTACAGTCTTTAAGTACCTTGCATTTGTTTTTTTATTGGTTTTAACAGTTACATTGTTTTTAAATGGTGGTATTACGTAAAATATTAACAAAACTGCTTAGTTCTAGTTTTCAACTTCACAACTTTTCATTTTTGGGTTAGTTTCTTCTTGGTCTGCACTTTCTAACTTGTTTTTTAATTTTTGTAGTTTAGCGCTCTTTTATCTTTTATTTAGTATTTCTTTGCTTGTTTTTTTTCTGTTCTGACGGTTTTTTATTACTACTGTTATGGTCAATATGCTTCTCATTGTCTAAGTCTTCTAAGCATGTTTTAGTTAATTCATTATATCTTCTTGTTTTACTGGTTTGCTTTGGAGCATGGTTTGAGTGAGTGTATTGGATAAGATGGCTTTACTGCTAAAGAACTCTAGCAACATTTATTTATTTATCGACTCCGTATATAGAAGGAATAAACGTATGCTTTATTTGTTTATTTAGCTTCTAATTTCATTGGAATCATTTCCATAACTATTCTAATTTACAGAATAGTAATTGGAACGGTTGAGTTGCTGGGCTACCAATGGCTGTACGAAAGAAGATTCATTAACCTGGACTGGTCAAACCCCGTCACATGGTGGGTGGCAGCAATTGGGGCCGACTTCACTTACTACTGGTTTCACAGAGGCGCTCATGGTGACACAATTTGAAACATTAAAAAATAAAACAACAATATTGTTAATACAAATGATAAAAATAACAATGGCACAACAGTTTTTAGGGGAATCTAATTCATTGATGTCGTTTTCATTTTAAAGAGATCAGTTTGATATGGGCAGCGCATCAAGTGCATCACTCCTCAGAGGATTACAATTTGACAACAGCGCTGAGGCAGTCAATGGTGCAACGGTTCTTCTCATTTGGGTTCCAACAGCCATTGGCGTTGCTTGGTGTTCCTTATCCAGCCATTCTTGTGCACAACCAATTCAATCTTTTGTTCCAATTTTGGATCCACACTGAAGCTGTGACATCTCTTGGTCCTCTGGAGTGGATTTTCAATACAGCTTCTCACCATCGAGTCCATCATGGTTTGTGAATTACTTCTCAAATTCCGTCAACATATGAAAAATAGATGAATTTTAAAGAATCTGTTATTAAAACAAAGTCTTTCTTTTATTAAATTATTAAACTTTTTATTTTCCAGGGATGAACAAATGGTGCCTCGATAAAAACTACGCCGGAGTTTTGATAATTTGGGACAGAATGTTTGGAACATTCCAGCAAGAGAGGTTTGACGACCCCATTGTTTATGGTTTAGTAGATCAGCCACAAAAGATTAATGTCTTATGGCATCAGGTGAGCTAACAAAAATGTTTGATTTTTAATAGTTATGAACTTTTCTGAAACCTTTAAACAAACTAACTTTTTTGCAGTACCTAATGTATAAATTATATAATATATAGATAATAAATAAAAGCCATGAACTTTATTTAAAACCTTCAAGTAAACTAGAACCCTTAAAAACCATCTGGATTTTCAGGTATTCTATTTCAAAGCAATCATCAAAAAATCTTTGAGTATGACCACGTGGACAGACAGCGCGAAAGCTTTGCTTTATGGTCCCGGTTGGTTTCCTGGGACGGATCGTCTCGGAGATTTGTCCTCTTTTCCCGACGAAACTCCACAAAGGCCCAAGTACGATCCTCAGCTACCAGCGTGGATGGAGGTCTATTTGTGTCTTCATTATTTTGTCGCCCTTTACTTCCAGCAAATCCTCATGGTCCAAATACAGGTGAGAGACTTTTAAGAAACTTTTTGTAACGACTTAACCAAAGGCAAGAATTTTAAATGTTTGTTTATAAATAAATTAAATTAAACCTTAAATTAATGAACCTATTCAGGAGCGTTTAAAAATTAATCTTTTTTCCAGACATTCAGTTGGTTTTCTGTGCTCATGTGTATGGCCTTCATATTCGTTTCTCTTGGAAACATCGGAGCATTCTACGATGGTTGGTGGCTGGCGCCTCTTTTGGAGACGGCCAGATGCATGGGCTGGATCGCCTATATTTCATCGACCAGTCTTATCCAAAATGTCACTGTTCATAATTTGATGTTATCATATTTGTCACTTTCAACTGTTATTTGGGCTACACAATCGTTTATTTATTTATTTGAGGGAAAGAAAATAACAAAAATTGAATAATTTTATTCAACACAACACATCTATTTTTATTTAAAGGGTTAGCTTTCATATTTATAACTTAGAAACGGTAAATTTCATTCATTAATTCTTTCATTGAAAACATTTTGTGAATGATTAATTTCCTTTAAGCTTTGAGAATTTATTGTTGATTTGATTAGCAATATAACGTTTTTGTTTGTAACATACCTGTATAATTTAACCAACTGTGATATCAAATTATATTTGTCTTAATAACTTACATTTTAATGTAAGGTTATATAATATATGTTTCATATTATATTAATTTTTTATTTATATGTAAGTAACAATTTAAAGCTAAGGTAAACTCTACTTGGTTTTCCGAATCCTTAACAGTGCTACTTTGGAAACAATTCTAAACAAACATAAACAGTTTTTAAAGTAAAAAATGCTGGTTTGTACAAAATTGAATGTTTGTGTGGATTGTGTTATGTTGAGGAAACTAACAACTTTGACATAAGAATGAACAAAATATATATTATGTTAGAACATGCAAGGGTAACAGTACAATTGTGAAAAATATGACAGAAAATGCCAATTATGTAGTAAATGTAAGGAGTAGCCAACTATTCATAAAATAGAATGATGTGTTTGAACGAAAATTAATTGAATCAATATTTATCCAACAGTCAGAATCAATGTTCTTATAATCTAGATAGCTTTTCAAGAATACTTGTAATGATGCATGTACCGAAGATCAAAAAGATGATTGAACAAAGTTGCAATAATCCAGACGTAACATAAGGGTCATTCTTAATTAGATTTTTGAAGGAAACGAAATTGATCTTGTGACTTTGTATACCTGACTATAAATTTCTTTGTGGCCTTGTATACATGACTACAAATTGTGTTTATCTTGTTTTATTTTGGTAAAAATTGTAAAACAATTGAAGAAGGTGGTTTGCCACCGAAACGTACTTTGTTTTTAAATGAATTTTTGTATAAAAAACAATCTTATTATTATTGCGGAAACAAAATATTTCTATAGTTCAAAAACTAGTAATTTAGTTTTCAAATTATTGTATATATATATTGTAAGGAGTGTCCATGTGAGGGGGTGCCAAAGATGTTGAGGGGGATTTTGCACAAGCCAGAAATGTAGAATAACTGAATCAATACAAGGATGTACAAAACTGAGATGAATTGAAAGTTTATTTGTAAGGATTTCTTCACAGTTACACTTTAGTACAATGCTAGTAATGGAGATATCACAAATCTAGTTTAATACTCAATTTAGTGTTTAAAGTTTTAAATTTTAACTTCTTAATAATGTTTATTATTCTTATTTTTATTCAATTATTTATATATTTTTAATTCCTATTCACGTTCGTTCGGCCGTGGGTGTTTTTTCACCCAAAATTCACTAGGATGCATTTGATAGTATTTTGATAAATA
The DNA here is from genome assembly GCA_031471125.1 of Archaeomysis grebnitzkii. NCBI lineage: Eukaryota > Metazoa > Arthropoda > Malacostraca > Mysida > Mysidae > Archaeomysis > Archaeomysis grebnitzkii. The sequence goes on along the minus strand of JARUHE010311630.1, from coordinate 6,099 downwards.
CAAGTTAACTGACAGGCTGCTGCGGTGTATGTGTGTGGCATCTAGTTGGAATAAACGACAAAAGCCAACATGGTTGGAAACTTTATTTATGCTCCTTCACAGGAAGTGAACGGTTGCCAGATACAACTGGAGGCAGGCTTACAATTGAGGTTATGTTACTTATAATCATGAACATGAATATTGATGAATTATTTTATCAGCACATACAATGTTTATGGATTATTATATTTTTTTAAATCTTGACCTAGGTTGTTACATATAAAGTTTATTTTGTTTTATTCCAAAGATAAAACAGGAGTTGCCTGTTAGTGTTTTAGATTTTAATTTTCTCAGTTAAATCATTGTTCCAACTAATGAGTCCTTTATGGGTTTAACTTCCGGCCTTAGGAATTTATTCCATTGTCTAATCTTTGGACAAATGATAGAATTATTGGCGTGACCAATTGTACAACAATAACTCTGTGTCAATGAGCTAGCTTGGAGGATTTTGATTTGCCTGTAATTATTTTTGTTCAATCATAACGTTACAACATCCATTGAATTGAGAAATACATAACATTTCGAGAGTTAATATTAACTATATACAAGTATATTTAAAATGAGACTAATTAATGATTTTTCCACCCAACAACATATTATAAATGATATACATGATTACATAAATACATAAATTAATAAACAGATAAGTATACAAATAAGTAAACAAATGAACAAAAAAATAAACTAATAAATAAATAGACAAATAAATTAATTAATTAATAAACAAATAATCAAATAAATAAATAAAAAGATGAATAAACAAATATATAAATAACTATACATAAACACATATACAAACAAATAGATGAACAAATATATAAATAAATAAACAAACAAATAAACAAATAAATAAATAAATAATCATGTTCTTCATAACACTGGTAAAAATAAATTGTAAAATGACTTCAAAGAATATAAATTCATAAAAAAATCGAAAATCCTGATTTGAAGAAACCTCAAAGACGTTCAGTAGGTTCAGACAGCCGTGTAAAAAATGTATTTACTTTTTTATTTGAAATCTATTATTCATTTAAATTTTACTGTTCGTTCCAGAATTTTTTGATGTCATAAACAATAGTGATAGCTATTATATAACCGTTAGCAATCATAGTATTACATATAATTACAATAATAGCACTTATAATTACAATAATATCACTGATAATTACAATAATATCACTGATAACTACAATAATATCACTGATAATTACAATAATATCACTGATAATTACAATAATATCACTGATAATTACAATAATATCACTAATAATTACAATAATATCACTGATAATTACAATAATATCACTAATAATTACAATAATATCACTGATATTGATACTTCCTTTTACTTCCTGGTATTGTCTGGTATTTATTGATACTTCCTGATATTTCCTCGTACTTTCTAGTGTTTATTAATACTTTTTGGTACTTTCTGGTTTTCATTGACACTACCCTAATATTTATGTTTGAAATTTCAAAAAACACGGTACGAAATGAGTTAAATAGGCCTAGTAGTTACTATAAAGTATATTTTCATATATTTTTTTTTAGAAATTACTGACATATAATATATTTTTCTAAACATTTTTTTCCTGTTATTTCTGATATTATTTTCTATTAGCTTTCAACATTTGCAATTCAATATTCATTTTATTAGTTTTTCAATTAGAGTTAGTATTATTATTAGTTTTGACATATGTATATATGTAAATTTAGGTGTATAAAATGTAATGTAAATAATTTATGTATATCTTTTTATAACTGCCATAATGGAAAGTGTTCCTTATTTATTGTTGTTTGTATTATTTTTGTATAAAATAAATAAAGTTTAAGAATAATAATAAAAATTTATTAAACAACTGCATTGGCATGTATAATTTATTTAACCCTTTAACGTCTATAAGGACGAATACGTGACAGTTATAAAGATGTTTTTCAATGCAAACTTGATTGTGTTAAGACGTTAAAAGGTTAATAATTGCCAATTCCTTGAATGTCAATGTAATTCAAGTTTAAATGATCTAATTAAGTGACTTTATTTTTCGTTTATTGCCTTGACAGAAATTTCATTTTTTGGCATAGCTGCAAAAAGCTTGCAAAATAAGAAATAAAAGAGACGTTATTGAAAAATAAATAAAACGAACTACAATTGCGTTGTTATTAATATCATTATTGGCTTATCCGCTCACTGTTTGAACATTTAAGCAAAGAAAATGGCCTAAAAAGCTCTCTTTCTGCATTATTAAAAGTATCACATTGTCTGAAGTTCAATTTGGTCTCAAGATATTATTTTAGTTTTATGTTTGAAGGTATCAGTGTTGTTACACGGATAATTACATATAAGTACATATAACAGTGGGCTGCATCAACAATGTTATATATATGGAAATATCCTTTTCCAGTTCAATTTTGTGTGCTGAACACTGTGGTAGTATTCGTTTTGCTCCTGTGGTTCTAGTTATAGTATTATAGTGATAGGTTCATAGGCAGCTATGTCGCCAATGTTATTACTGTATAATGTAACTAGTATCAGTTATTACAAAAACATGCAAACCTCCCGGAGAAAATGAGTTTGATTTCTGGAGTCAGCATGCAAAAACTCTATGGGCAATGTTATAAGATTTTTTTTGATGCAGCCCAGTGTAATCATATACAATTATTTAACATAATATACAGTTGAATAACATTTAATTTTTCTCTAGATTACAGAGCAAAATCTGAATGAGTGACTGGTATGTCCATAAGTTATTAACTAACACTTTGTTAGTCTGTACTTCAATGTAAAAATTTCCTTCTGTTTTTTTCGTAAGACCATTAAAAAGTGTTTAAATGTTGATAAAGAAAACAAACAAGAAACTAAAATTTTTATCTGCTATGGTCAGGCTTAACGAGATTTTATTAAATATTTACAGTATTTTTGGTTTTAGAATTCTTTTTCTGCACTGATCTAATCATTTATCTGCTCAAAATAAATTGTATATTAACTCATAGTTTGATTGATTGTGCGAGATTCAATTAACTGTCTTACAAAAGATAGTTATATGATCCATATTTTTATTTTATTTTCTGTTTTGACGGATTTTCATTGTTTTAACTTTTTTTTTTATTTTTTGATATCTATATTTTTCTTCTGTATTGACGAATTTTCATTATTTAGTGTTTCAACTCTTTTTTATCTTTATTTTTTTTTTGTATTTTTTCAACCTTAACCCAGTCAGAAAATCATCTTTCCGGCATAGCTGTTTTATCCTCGCTTTATGTATACGTATAATTATGGATGATAACGAGTTAGAAAAATTGGTTTTTGGGGTATTTTTTATAAATATGTAAGGATTTATATAAATATATATAAATATATATAAATATATATATATACAAATTTCTGAAAAGATAATTATTTATATATTCAGTTAATTATATACAAAATAAAACGATAGCTTGGGATAATTATCAAAGATTGGAAATCACAGATAACGCTGCACGAATTAATTTTGACTTGGTCTGTATCTCACTTTGCCGTCGGCGTCGTCGGAGGTGTGAAACATTCTGCATCATCTAGAAGGTTCATTTTTATTTTAATAAAAATAATTCATATTTTAATATATTTTTTTTAATTTTATTTTATTTTTTTTTTGTCTGTATTATGAACTTAAAGAATCCTATTTTAATTTATGCGCCGATTAATTAGAAGAGAAGTATACATAACTACTAACTAGTACTTAATGTGAATTTTTCATTGAATGATGTATTCCAACATTATTATTAACATTTATGTTATAAAGCTGTTTATCAAACGATAAATACGCGTTTATGCTTAACGTCGTTTCTTTTCGATGTAAATAATTTAACCAATGTAGAATTTCAATTAAAAAATAAACGTTTGTATACAAACTGTAATGGTAACAATCGACATAGTTGCTATTGTGACGTTGTTATAGTATAGTATAGTATAGTATAGTATAGTATAGTATAGTATAGTGTAGTATAGTATAGTATAGTAGTTGTCATAGTATAGGAACACGACTTTAATCAATCTTCGCTTGTAAGGATTGAAACAACGTCAGATATAACTTTAAAACCAACGTTGTAACAACGGTGGGAAAATAATTTGTGTTTGTCAGCTCTAAGGCTGCTATACAAACGTTCAATTGACGTTTGATAAGTAATGTTATTGTTTATCAGCTTGAAAGTTTATTTATAACACCAATGTTCAAACATTATCTTAACGTTTGTGATGTCAACGGCCTTGGCCACGCTGGAACACCGATTCCCATCTGATCAGCGAAGTTAAGCAACGTTAGGTTTGGTTAGTACTTGGATGGGTTACCACTTGGCAACACTAGGTGCTGTTGGCAGAACCAGGTGGTGAATTTGCAATTCCACCCATATCCTGGTCCGCTGGTACCAAATAAAAATAATAAAAAAAAGTTTGTAATCTACTTAATACTGGAATGTATCTGAACCTCGACCTATACATAACATGTCTAACCAAAGATCAGAACTCAAACCCAATATTAAAAGAACGTTAAGTTCTTTAGTGAGTAGTCATACTAAAAGGTGTATAAGCAGATGCAAGTGTATATAATTGTATATATTAAATAGTATGTATTTAAACGGTATTATTAATAATAATATTAAATTATATATAATCGTTCTAAACTGTAAATAATCATAACAAATTGTATATAAATGTACTAAATTGTATATAATTGTACTGAATTGTATATAACCATAAGAAATTGTATATAATCATAAGAAATTGTATATAATTGCACTAAATTATATATCAGCGTATCAAGTTGTATATGATAAGACTAATTATATGTAATAATGCTAAATTACAACAAATCATGTGTAATCATACGTAATTGTATACGTTGTATATCATCATACAACAGTGTATGAAATTTTACTGAATCACATACAATCGTACTAAATTATATATAATCGCACTGAAAAATAAATAGTCGTACGAAATTGTATATGATTATACTAAAATATATAAAATTGTACTAAATTATAGTAAATCAAACCAGTATGTATGTAATAATTCTAAGGCATGTGTACTCATATAAAATTATGTAAAATTGTACTAAATTACATATAATCTGTTAAATCATACTAAACCATATTTAATCATACGAAATTATGTATAATCGTACTAAATTGTATATGAACGTAGTACTAAATTAAAATTTATAATAATAATAATCATAATAATAAAAAACTAGAATAACAATATTAATATAATAATATTAATAGAAATAATTATAACAACAGCTACAACAAGAATAAAAGTAATGCAATTAATAATGATAAAAATAATAATAACAATACCAAAAATAATAATAATAACAATATAAATATTATAACAAAAAATTCAAATATGAAATAATAATAATAATGATAATAATAATAATGATAATAATAATAATAATAATAATATAGATAATATAATCAAAAATGCAAATATGAAATAATAATAATAATATAAATAATATAATCAAAAATTCAAATATGAAAAAACAAAGAAAAAGAAATAATATCGAAAAAGTCTTCCCTTATATCAGCTGGCATCGCCATAATAGGGTTTTGGATATCGGAGAGGAAAAAGTAATATTAATAATATTAATATTTTTAATATTATAACACGATAGAATAAAATAGATAATATCATTTATAGTTTGGTGATATATTAGGCAATATGTGCGATTTTTCACAATATTTATTGCCATAAAGGTCCCATGAACACACCATCTCCACCCATATTGGTCATTTAATAACAGCTCCTCTTTGAAAAATGGCGCAAATGTGCAAGAAAATGCTTTCGAAGCAGAAACAAACGGTCTGCTCGGATATTTTTTCGCAGATTTTCATAAAATTCTTAATTTGGAAGACATTAATTTTTGCGCTAACCAATATTCGTTGGTTTGGAAAAGATTTGTTTGTTTGCTTTACTGTGTACGAAGATTTCAATTTGAAGAAAATGAAAAATAAGTATTGAACGTAAAACCAAACTTTTAAAGATTGTTTGTAATATGAAAAAATATATACTATATA
>JARUHE010311619.1:0-11998 GCA_031471125.1 Archaeomysis grebnitzkii | reverse complement strand
TCATTTCTGGCGATTTTGCTGTTGTATTATAATTATGAGACCATTTTGTTCTTATTAATGTAGTTCCTATATAACCATGTCATTGATTTTTTCTATTTTTGGTTAAATTGACGAGACTATAAAAACACGTTTTCTTCATTTATGAGAGAACTGTTGATGCTAGAACAAAAAGGTGATTTTTGAAATCAGCGAGCAAAATTACATATAAAAACGATTAAAAAAAAAAAAATAAACAAAACTTTCCCAAAAATTTGTTGCAGTGTAATTAAGAGATCTGGAATTTCAGAAATACTGAGATATATAATACTTATAATAATTTGCAATTATAATTCTTATTTTTTTGTTTTAATATTTTATACATTTGTAATATTGATATAAGGAAGAGTTAGCTAGGATGGGAATGTTGAGATTCAGTCGTTTCTACATAAACATAAACAATGTTATTCATATTTAATTGAAAAATGAATTAAATGTTTATTTCTGTATATGAACCATAAATGAAAGTTATTGACTTCAATTCACATTTTTAAAACAACAAACATAATTTCCATTTTCAAAACATTCACCTCCCAGAATAACCTAAAATATTACCATTTGTGTAAGATCAAAATTTTAACACCATCGGAGTAGAATCTAGTTAGTGAAAAAAATTAACACAATATCCTATTTTTAAACGAAATCCGATTCAATTTCAATGAGCCAACAAAGTGTATTCAATAACACCTTATAAATGGTAGCGTTCGATAGGCTTTTTTCCTGACAGAATTACCCACCAGAAATTACCACCAAACATTATTTGATTACCCTTACAACTTAACAGAGTTCATTTCTGTATCTTATTTTAAAAAATGAATAAAAATTTATCTTACAGCTACGTACATTTTAACGAAATTTTCAATTTAGGGGGTTTGAGCAATGAAAACAAATGGTTTTAGCGGTAATTCTGCCAGGAAAAAAGCCTATCGAACGCTACCAATGACTCAGGCTAGAAATGTTTTCATTTAACATACATGTTTTACCAATCCAAAGTCTTGTAGTACTTAAAAACAAAAATTTCATTCATTTTACATGAAGATTTGCACTGAGGATAGAGGTTGTTCAGCACAACCATGCTATAAAGTTAATACCATTCAATCCTCTGTCATCACTGGACACAAATATCCTCAATTTGGACTTGTCGCTAATATTGCCATGGGACACACCAACGAACTCTGTTTTAGCATTGTCGTAATTAGTTTAGCACATTTTTGCCCACCCTTTCTCCTTTTTCCCAGTGCAGTGATGTATCTCCAATAACTGTTTTAGCGTTTTTGTAATTAATTTACCTCATTTTTGGCCACTTTTTTCCCAGTGGATGGATTTCCAAAATACTACCATCAACTTTTATTTCATCTAAGTACATGTTCAAATAATCTCAGTCGCTCTTTCTACACTTGTGATCTCTCAAATGGATCGATAATAGCACAAGTGAGGTAAGATGTATCTTCTTTGAATGCGAGTAACCTCACTTGAGCAATTTTCAATGCACATAAACTACTCTGAATAACATCATTCATTGCATAACCTTATAGCATGACAAAAAGTCCCTTCAGCATATTAACAATTATTTTTCTTTCGTAACAGATACTCAATAAAAAATTTTCACTGGTCCTATACACCGGAAAAATTAGGTCTTGCATGCAAGAAATACAATTAAGTTATTCAAGAAATAAATCATCACAAAAAATCGCCCTCAATAATTAAAATGTTCTCTTGTGTGTCTGCATCCAACTACAAGTTTCAATCTTTCCAACTCATTTTGTTCATCAGATAGATCACTAAAGGCAATGTTTCGACTGCATATATCATTCAAGGTTGTACAACGATTTGTACCAGCTTGTTAAAGAAGGCTATTTACATCTTTAATTTATACTCGACCCCTCTGAAAGCACACATTACACCTAACCAGACCAAAATTCGAACACCCAACAGACCTATGCGTGATTACATATAGGTATACCACAGAACATCTTTTTTTGTCCTAATTTTTCCCAGTAGAGTTGAAGTTGTGAAGGAAGTTGAAGCAACCAATAATTTAATATACGCCTATTCCCTGACCGGTTTCAAAAGTTCTCTGAAGGTGTTTAAACAATGTTTAGGGTTTAGTTATTTTTCTTCTATAATCATTTTATATTCATAGCATTTATTTATCTATCAAGTTTTGCAGGTAACACAAACAATTTGTTAGTATTATTTTGCAAGCCAAAAATTCAAAGTTGCTTAGATATGATATGCTCTGCAAAATTGTATTTTACATGTTGTGCTTCATTTTTCTGAGATTATTAACTTTTCTAGCTTGAAATTGTTGCAAAAACATTTGTTTACTCTTCCCATTATGTCAATCAAACCAAAGGTCTCATCTATCGCCCAAATAGCATGCTCTAAATGATTTTATTTTCAATATGTGAATAATTGGAGTCAAAAGCTGCTTCAACATTTTCAAGATCTCTTCCTCATCCAATTCAACAAATATTTTTCTGAAAAACAATCATCCAGAAATACTCGCGTACAATTATATCTAAAAATACACTGCACTCTTATTCCACATAATAATTCATCATTGTGGTCAATGTTTTCACAGCAGTATACCTTCTTTTTGTCCCTGTGAAGGTACCTGCTCAAACAAAGTGAATGAATATCAGATCCATTGATTTCATCCAAAGAAAGGAAGCTGGGATAAACCAATAATTACTAACTCTGACATACATTCAAATCAAAGTTATTTCCACGTACATAATGATTTTAAAGTTGCTATGCATTGTGAACTGCATGCTATCTAACGCTGCTAAACAATTCTCTTTGCTTTGCAAAGTTTAATCCAGTGGATCATGATTTGCTACTGTGTATCCATTGTTCAGGAAACAAATTTAAATTATATATGCATTTTGAATTTATTTAATTTTTCTAAGCAAAACAACTTTGATATAATAGGGCATCCATCAACCAGATTTAAGAAATGGCTTCAGTAAAAGGCAAAAACCTAATGACAAATTAATTGAACTTATAAAAAAAACACTTTAACGTTTGTTTTCACCTCTTATAAGAATAGTAAAGTATTATTAAAGTTCATTAAAAACCATAATTTTTAAGGAAATAATCTATAGAAACTAGTTTATTTTTTAAGCAAAGTTATTATTCAAGGAAAAATTGTAAATTAAAAAAAAATATTTAGTTACCTTCACATCTTATAAAAACAGTGAAATATTTTCCAAGTTAACTTGAGCTATAAAACGTCATTTTTTAAAGAAAGTATAATATATGGAACTTTTTTTTTATTTAAGTTAAGTTATTATTCAGCTTATTATCTAAAAACTTTGTTCAATAAAAAAATCTGTAAAATCGAAAATGAAAAACTTTAACATTTAGATTCACCTAAAATGTGAACACGAGACGCCGACAACGACAATGACGGACTGACCCACGCATGTCAATTGTAATAAGGTATCCGTAGGATGGATACCCTAACAATATTACAAATTTGTTATCGAGAGTCTATGTTAGAAGTTGTAAATCACATTTAATTTTAACCTTATTTTAGCAATAGTTTAATTGGTGTCTCTAGAAAATCAATAACATATTAATCATGATCAATACCTTTTTTTTAACTTTGTCTTCTTATTTCAAATGCTTAGTCTAATGATGAGAAAAAAAAAGTTAAAACTTAAACTATATATATTTACCCAGAATGGAATGTACAAAGAAAAATAAACTAGTAACAACAAGTTCAAAAAGTATAAAGTACAAAACAATCATGATCATAATACTATACCTAAATAAATTTTACTATTCAACAAATTTAAAAAAGAAATTAAGATGAAGTAATGTTGTCAAAATATATAAAAATAAGATATTGAATAAAACCAAAAATTTTAGATATAAAGTTAAATACTCTGCATTAAAATTGAATTAACATTACCAATTAAATTTAAAAAACCTTTCTAATAGAATAAACATCTAAATAATTATGGAAAATACTTTACAATAATTTACAAATATATAATAACTATTAATCTAAATTTACATAAAAGCATAAATTATAACGTGGAGGACCTCAACAAAATCACAAACATGTTAGCTTCTTTGGTTCATCCAAAATTGCCATCCGGATACGATTAGTGTCGCAACATATAGGGCAGACGCAATCCAACAGTTAGTTGCCGTCTGAAAAGGTTTTTAACTTTAGAAATATTTATTGATTAAAATAAAGCTTAACCAATGCAAACTAGAATTTTTTTTTATTTATGTTTCTTATTTATTCGTCAGCATCGACATAAATTAAACAATATTAGTAAGATCACAATCATTTAAAGAATAATTATCTAACCTTAAAAAGTCATACAATTATACAATAATTGTAGTAATTAAATTTGCTTAATCTTTTTTACAATGATGATGATGATGATATTAAATTTAAAATTTTACTTCTGATTTTGCTTACAAATCCATCATAAGACTAAAATCAATCAAATAACTTCAATAATACAACTTAAACAAAAAAGTAAGACCATAGTCCAACAAATTTCTATACTTACCATGCTAATCTCATCCATTGTAAAGCTATCAAAAGCATAGAAAAAAGTTAAACTTCTCATAAATTTAAACATTTGACAAAAAAAATGTTGCCACAATGAAGAATGTGAAAAAACTATTATATTCAAAACACATTTTCTCTTAATATACATTAATATTCTGCAATATATTTCTAAGAATTATTATTCCACATATGTGTACATCACTAAAACTACTGGGATGAACAGTTCTGTGGTTTTTCATAAGCTCTATCAAATATAAATTCTGAAAGATCAACGGAGGACATGAAAGATGATACAAGAAAATAAATTAGTGAAAAAAAAACAAAGAAATAGTTCCCAATTACTGCTCAAGGTCCTTAAGACAAAGCATCAACACATACTGCTACACATTGACACACTCCCATAACAGGATCTTAAATTCACACCTCTAGTTGTGTCAGGCACAGCCCAAAAATCAGAGGGAAGTATTGGCCTAAAAGGTTAGACATGAAAGATATCATCCCAGAAATAAGAATACTCTTCAACTTAAAAACTATTAGAAGTTTACAGTTATAAGTTGGTCAATTGGTTTATAACTAAAACAATAATATTATTGTTCATTTAATGTTTTACAATAACTTGCAAAGTAATTTAAAAACAACTTGAAAGAATTTCAAATTTTTTAAAACAGCACATTTATACAAATATTTAAGGGCCTTTCTTTTACAACTGGATTCGATACAAAATGGCGGTTTCTGTTCTTTTACAGAGAAACCGCTATTTTGGATCCAATCCGGTTGAAAAAGAACAGCTCTATAGTTGTTGAAGAATATTATTCCTTGGGTGATAGTACAGTGGAAAGTGTTTGTTTGTTTATATGAAGCTTGACAGGATGCTATTCACTACATTAAAAAGGCAATAAGACCTGTCATCCAAACTGATAGTTATTTAGGTGGGTTTATGGAAGTTGGGTTGGACTGCACTAAAACCTTAGGTTATCCAGTACTGCTTGGTTATGAAATTAGCACCTCCCAGTGTTCATCCACAAAGGTTACAACATTGTGGATACCAGCCTCTCAGCCATGACAAATCTACGGAACCTATTGTTGAAACATATGACTGCAAACGTGTCACTGGTATGAGCTTGGTCTGCATAGGATAAGTAACTTGTGAGCTGTAGCAGTTGAGACACTAAGCTAATGGGTTGGTCCATAACAGCAATAACAGATGAGTTTTAACAACAATACCATGTGAAATATTGCAGCCATCATATTAAATTGAAACTTGAATCTTTTATTTTGAACTAAGCATTATATATAAAACTATTTTTTTTAAATTTGGTAGGTTGAAACATAAAAATGAAATTATATGTAACAGCAGCCATAGATGATGGGCAGTCTTGTGTGAAGTAAACAAACATTGTTTCAGAAAATCTCAATAAACCTTGATTTTTTTCTTAAACTCTTGAAATGAAAAACTTAAAACTTTTGTTTAAAGTTTGTATGACTATAACTTGGTAAATATTGAATTTTAAAAAATTTAGATCTGATAGTATTAGTTAAAAGGTCATAATAAGCAACATTTGTTTGATTAAAAATAATTATTTTTTGATAAAAATTTAAGATCAAAACAAAGAACTTTTATTAATTAATGCTAATGGATTTCCCGATGATGATGGAAAAGTAAAACTTATATAGAGCTTTCACTTTACGGATCACTCGATAGAAATGGAGCTAGAGCAACAACACAAAACTGAACTTGATTAACAATAGCACAAGTGAGGCAACCCACAATCAAATAACATTGAACTTACCTTACTTGTGCTATTGTTGATGAAATGGTAGCAGTAGATGCTATAACCAAAGTTGATTAGTTTCAATCATTATTTTTCTTTATTATCATTTAAATTATTCAAAAAATATTTTACACAAATCTTGTTTTGAAAAATTTTTTAAACACAATTGTGAATTATATTCTTAGGGATTGATTTTTTGGAGATAGCATTTTTATTTAAATTTTTTGGTAAAACTAAATTGTTTGTCCATTTCTTTATATATTGTTTTTCTAAATTACTCTTTACCAAAAGAACATATTTTTAGATTACCTTAACAGGTTTTTCTTGTATTTGCTTATTGATGATTTGATAATTATCAAAACAAATAATTTTGTAAACAAATACTGCAACACACCTGGTCATAAGATTTATGCATTTCTTCGATGAAAAGTCCGGCATCATGATGGGCTTCAGTGCTGATGGCGAGATCTTCAATAAAAGCGGGTGATTTGATTTTAAAAAATACTCCCATCAAGACCTAAAATTTTTTACACATTTTAGAACATTATTAATGATAAAAAATTTATGGAATTTTACCAAATTTTGATTTTGTTCTTTCTGGAAATATTATAAAGGACTTCAAATTATCATTATCAAAATGATTTAAAACTTAGTATTGAAGAAATATAAGAATTATAATTACATGGATTTTTATATATTTTTATGCTAAACTTAATAGTCAAGCATAATTTGTTTTGAAATAACAAAGCCAAATGAATTATTCTAGGCTAGGCAGCAATTACAACTATTTTAAAGTCAATGAAATAGCAATTTTTGAACACCTCTCCTTGTATGTTAAGGAAGTTTTGGTGTGGCCAGTATGTACTTGCATGGGTGACCATGACCATTTTGAAACATTAATTGCGGTCAACATTTTGGAAGGTGAATATGTGTTGCACCCATAGCCTACTCCTTTGAACATCTTCAAGACTTATAAAATTGGATTAACACACATCTCACTGGTTCATAACTGTTTATCTTGTAGTTAGATCAATTTAACAATTAAACATGATGATCAATATTAATGATAATGTTAATACAAATACCATAATGGTAATAATTAAAACAATGAGTGTTGCCGATACTACTGCTGCTGCGAGGTAAGAGAAAATCCCCAATAGTGCTGCACATAAAGCTGTAATTCGGATTATGTGCAGCAGCATTTTCCGACTTTAACTTCACGTGCAACGGTTGATGCCAGACTGAAAACATGCCATGTCTTACTGAATTCTTACCTTGTATTGCAAAATATCATGTTTATAGTTTTTCATCTATGAAGGTGAATAAAATTCAAAACACACTCAGTCTATTACATGTATTCACAATAAAATTAGTTAACTCTAATTATATAAAAAGGGGGTTGATAATATGGAACAATTGCAAGAATTTATTATATAAGCTCCGCCTACTTTATTTTCAAATTTAACCCTTAATGCATGTAATGACAAAATAGTGACAATTGTAGGGTTATTTTCGATGCAAACTTCATTGGATTGTAGACCTAGAAGAGTAATGATAATTCAGGGATTAGATATAGCTATTTTATGAATGAAGTATATGTATATAAATTTATGTATACAGTATCCCCTCACCCATTCGCGGCTCACCATTCGCACCCTGCATTTACGCGGATTTCTCTCTCAAAGTTTTTTTTTCAAAATATCGGCAATTTCGTGAATTTCTTAGGCTATTTTTTTTAGCAGAAAAACGCTCACATTCGCCCTAACTGATAAATAATTTTAAAATAATGTCAGTTAATATAAAATAAAAAATAAAAAAAGAGGAACCAGTATTACTGGTAAATAATTTTAAAATAACAGCTTTCGTTTTGTTTCGTTTCTTCACGACATGTCACAAGCATCTTCATGTTTCGAATTAGGCTTATGCATTTGAAACTTTCACATACACATATATATATCTATACTTATAAATGCATGATATATATATACATATATAGGTATACATACATATACACGTATATATATACTAGTGATGGGACGATTAATCGGAATAAACAGAATATCGGAGGTTTTTCAAGGTATCGGAGTTCCAAAATTTAAGGCCGATTCCGATACATAAAAGATTATTCCTGTATATATATGTAATATGTATATGTAGAAGCTTGTACCTACTAACAACAATACAGGCATTTTTAGGTTCCAGACTTCCAGTTGGTACTGGAAAAATATCTTGTAATGCCAAACTTTATTTGACATATATACTCACCAAAAAGGAACAGAATGGAGCCAACAACGGGAGAAATGCTTATTTTTTTGCACTATAATTTGCGAGTGCTTAAATTTAATTATGATTATGAATTAAATGTTTAGTGTTTACAAAGGATTATGAATTAAATTGAATGTTTACAAAAAAATTGGTATCGTCTCATCACTAACATATACATATATATTACTATATATTACTACATTATTACTGTATTAACAAGTAAGACTATCTTTAGAATGTGTTTGGGAAGCATATTTTAGTATATATAATATAATACATAGGCGTTTTAAAACTACATCAAATATTAGCGGATTTGCGGGATTCGCGGGAGGGGAAGGAACGTAACCCCCACAAATAGCGGGAGGATACTGTATATATGTGCATATTTGTGTATGTATATAGGCACATATGTATATTAAACTTAATGAACTATTATATTTTTATTTATTTTTTTTAAAATTTTCATATTTTTTATTATAATTTTTAAGGTCGTCAGTTGCCCTTAGTTAGTTAGTCGATGGTTGATAAGACTGACCAATATTCACATTGGTCAAAATAAAATTTCAATTTAACTTGGGCTAATAATTTTTATTTTTCATTTTTCAGGGTAATAAAGATTTGCCCAACATGTATTTCTACTAATTCATTAGCATCTTCAGGGCTTAGAGATATTTAAAAAATATTAGAAAAATAAATATATTAAAAACCTTAAAAACCATATGCCTAAATAACTTATGGAGCAAAACAAATTTTGCTGTATGTGTGTCCAAAATTTAAGTATGATACGAAAAGAGTACATTGGCTGACATACGAATGTTTCATACAGAAAAAATTCACACCATTTTGATTCCGTTCTTAGATTTTATTCCATGACCCAAAATTGTAATTTGCATAATACTTTATTGTTTTCTGTTTTCTCATAAAATAAAATTTATTTAACTGTATTAGAACTTTTTTGCAAACTAATTTTCATAACAAATTACTATTAACTATTATACACTTGTAGGAGTCAGTAGGTGGGATAAATAAGAGGTGTGTCCATAGACTTCTGGGTGTCTTGTTACTTCTTGTACGACAAAATGGGCAGCAGCATTGACCGCACTCAATGTCACATAAAAATATTGCTGCTTGAATTTTTGGAATTGTGCTACATTTTGTTGCTGAGTTCACATTCCTCCAAGACAGAAAAATAATTTCTGGTAACCTGTTGCATTGGAACTATAAATTTATAAAATATGGTAAGTGTATTGTAGATATGTTTAGGTTGATGTGTTAATATATAGTAATAATATGATAATGATATGGAATGGAATGGTTGGATTTGTGAAAGATGTTACAAATATTTAAGATGGTATCACAAAATTACATAATCCGATGTAATATATGCCCTGTTGCCATTGCATAATGTTTTGTTTATCTTTTATACTGCTTGGTTCTTTTATGAATGTTATTTCATTACTGTTGTTACCAACTTAATTGTGATTTATTTGTGCAATGATATAAGGTTTATTGAACAACTAATAAAGATACCTAGCAATATATTAAAACCACTAATCAAGCCTATAATAATAGTATAGATGATATACAAGCATTCAAGTCATAGTCCAACACAAACGATGAAGACATCGGAATGTAGAGCTTTGCTATGCACGCTCGAAAAAACTTTGGTGAAACTTCATGACCGCTTCACTTTTTACGACAATGGTGCAGCACATTACTATTTGATGAACTCTTGGATAATGGCATATTAGGTTCCTTCTCTGTTCTCTCTATGACTCACTCTCATTTATAAATATGAAAAATCAATTCCATGTTGAATTTTGTTCAAACATTTGACATCGAAGGCAAGTTTTATTTTATAAATACATGTTGTTAATGTAACTAACAATTGGTTTTTACAGAGAAATAATGGTACGAGGTTGCTGTTTATTATTATGAAACGTTATTTTCTCTGTTTAGTATTTTCTTAGATTTCATGACTTTTAGTTAAAAATCAAAGAAAATATTTCCGATCAATGCAGGTTATATTTTTTTCAAGAATTTGTACATGGAAGGAAATTTTTATTTTATAAATCTCTTTACAAAGCTATATTGTTTAGTGCTTGGTTTGTATGGAAAAATAAGGGTAAATGCTTTTAGTTTATTATTATGAAGAATAATTTTTTCTCGGTTTAGTATTTACTTGGATTGCATGAATTTAAGTAAAATTAAAAAAATATTTACAATCAATTAGCCATTAGGTAATTCTTATAATTTTAATTTTCTGGACTTCTGCCGCCAGCAATTTTCTAAAGATAATGACTTTTTGAACAGCTTGAATAAAATAGTAGTCAATGGCCTGTGATGATGTATTAAACTGATGAACTTTCGGTTAATATCAAGTACAACAGAAAACTATGTTTCCACATGCAAAATATTTTTCCTAAAGATTTTTTATGCTTTAAGCAAATATGAAGGTTAAAATTGGCAGAAATGAAGATTCAAGTCCCTAAAGAGAGTTGAAATTTTCACTTCCTCGCACACTCAAGACACTGGAATTACCCAAATATCTGATTTTTGATTTAATTAAAGCACACTAAAACAGTTAGGAAAAGTCGCTAAAACTTCTAAATTAGTTAAAAAAGCATTAAATTTCTCATAAATTTAACCTCTCCTTAGGGCTTTAATTTTCATTTCCACCAACCTTAACCTTCATATTCATTTAAAGCACATCAAAATATTTAGGAAAAAATATTTTGTACAGAAATTGGGAGCAGGCCATATTTCAGTATTTAAGGAAAGTTTAGCATTATTGTGACCCACCAAACAAGACCTAACCTGACTTTGCTCCTCGAATGGTTTTCGGTGGCTATTGCACTAACTCTAGTTGGGACATATTTCCATTTCAACAACTCTAAGGCAACTGGCCAGAAACGGTTCCGTTTCGGCCGGCAAGTCGGTTTTCAGACAAGATGGCTGCATGAAAGTTTAAAACGAATTTTGTAATGTTATTTGTGTACATTTAGATGGTTAATATATTTAATATGTTATGTTGAAATTACAAATCAATATTGTAAGGTAACAAAGAACAAGATGTTAGTATTTTAATTAAGATAAATAAAATAATAGTGTTCAAAGTTTAGTTGACAAACTATCGCATTGAAGAATTTTCCGGTGTTTTGAATTTTAATTCTGATTTGATGTATATTTTGTGAAAAGATAATTATATTAATTTATGTAATGGTATTTTCAGAAATTAAATAAAGATTTAAAAGAAATAGATAATTATGAATTTAAAGAAATAAATTTATAAATATAATACAATAAAAATTAGGCTTTATGAGTGTGGGGTTCAAGTTCAAGTTCAACCTGAATTTTCAATAAACTATCAAAGCTGCCAGACCTTCCA
>JARUHE010311608.1:0-11999 GCA_031471125.1 Archaeomysis grebnitzkii | reverse complement strand
TAATAATAATAATAATATTAATAATAATAATAATAATAATAATAATAATAATAACAATAATAATAATAATAATAATAATGAAAATAATGATAATAATGATAATAATGATAATAATGATAATAATAATAATAATAATAATGATAATAATAATGATAATAACAATAATAGTAATTATAATGATAATAATAACAATAATAATAATAACAATAATAATAAAATAATAACAATAATAATAATAATAATAATAATAATAGTAATGGCAATAATAATAATAACAATAGTAATATTAATACTAAGAATAATAAATAGTAATAATAATTAGAATCATGGTGTCCTAAATTGTCCTTTTTGTTTATGTCCTCACAGATCTCAATTTGCCCAGGTTTATTAAGTTAGAAGCTGACCTCTCTAATCATGTTTTGGAATAAATGTTCTCACCATTATCACCCTGTATGCGTTTTTGGTTGTGTCCTAGCATGTGCAGTACGCATAAAAAAATAAAAATTTCAAGGGTTACTTCTTTATTTGTAGATTAAATTGCTTTTAAAAGATGAAATAACATTAACCAAAATTTCTAATGTCTTGTAATGTCTTGTATGAATCGGTTTTCGTATACAGAATCAGTGTTTAAGAATTACAAAAATCTGGTGATGTTTTTGTTTATTTACTTATGATGTGTTGTGTTTTTATTAGAGTATGTTATATTTTATCATATATTTAATTACAAATAATATTGCGTTGAAGTATTGTTGGTGGGATTATATCTATACAGTGGAACTCCTGAGTTATGAAAATCTCAAACAATAACATAGGGTACCTTAGTTATGAAATACATAAATAGTGAAAAAATTTAATCTTTTTCTTTGGAAATTTTTAAATGGTACGGAAAGTAAAGTTTGTAAAAATACTATATAAGACACTTGTATTGCCAAAGATTTAATTTGTATTATGTTTTAATCCTTTAACGCCTGTAGGGACAAAACAGTGCCGGTTGTAGGGTTATTTTCAATGCAAATATAATTGTATTGTAGACCTTAGGGTAATAATAATTAAGGCGTTAAAGGGTTAATATAAGTTAATAAACAAAGCCAAAGTTGGCTATATAGTCAGTCTTTCTGGCAACAGTTTACATGTGTGTGTTTTGTACATAACATCAATTGTTTTACCTGAATTTGTATTGTTTTGTATTTGATTTATATGTAGTAATTACTTACAGTTTATTTTTATATAGTATTTGCTTACATATGTTTTACTAACCAAGTTAACACTAACAAGTAACAACGGGCAAAATATAAATGTTATGGTTAACCATAAACATGAAATCATTTTCTATGATTCAAATCATAGAAAACTGTCCGAGCGTTCTTTCTTCCTAAGATACAAAATCTTTATGAGTTATGAAACAGTCAATGCTTCATAAATCAGGAGTTTTACTAAACTGCATTAAAAAAAATTATTTATTTTATTTGCTTGCATCTTTTGTATTATTAGTGTTACTTTAAAGTACATGAATTCAGGGAATAAGAACAATTAATATATTTAAGAGTATTATTAAGCATTCAATTATATACATTAAAGTTTACAGATTAACACGTTGGTGAAGCTCTGCCATAAATTATGAAGAGATGGGATGATCATAAGAATAATTGATGTGACGAACAATACAATTATAAACTAACATTTATAAAAAAATGAAAGAAAACAAATTGTTGACACTTTGTGAAAAGTATGTTCAATAGAAGCAAGTGCTAAAACATATTTGGATACTGTATCGTGAATAAAATGCATCTACCAAGAAATTATAATTTTCTTCTTAAACATGTAGGAACGGAAATACGTGCAATGGGTATTTGTAAATAGTGGATGAGTATCACGGGGTGTTAATAGTAACGAGTAGATCGAGGAAAACTAAATTAAAGCTGCCCTGAGGTTTATGTAGAAGGTAAACCCCTCAATAGCAGAAAGGATAGTAGTGGGATGTCTAGTTGAGGATAGGGATCCAAATGAGGAATGATTGGAGAATATGTGCAATTTGTGCTTAAGAACTGTGAGTGTGTCTTGGGACTGAAAAAATGCATGTATATTGTATAGTACCTTTACATAAAGGGAAGGCGGAGAGTAATAGGGTGGGACTTGTAGACATATGGACCAGCTGAGTGCAACAATATCATTGCAACTGAGATATCAATTGGTTTATCAATGGTAATTGAGTAATGGCAACTAAGTGAGTAAACCACATAGGTTTATTCGGAGCTAGAATCGGTTGAGAATTGGGACTAATTATTCAAACTCGGAATCTATTGGTTTCAAAGCATTTTAACCGTTATGTGAATCCCTTTCAAACATCATCCCCATTGAAAGCGAGCTAGTCCTATTAGTGTCCAAGTGGTGTCCAAGGTACAATGCTGTTGGGGTGTTGTATATAAGGTGTATGTTCGAGTTTCAATTGGTAGGGTACATGAGCGAACATAATAAGTTTTGGGGATGAACATGACGTTTTCAGAAAGGATGAGAAGGAATGAGATGAGAAAAGCTTAAAGTCTATTATTATTGTATTAAGTTTATGTGAAATCAAAATGTTGATTCTATAAAACACCATTATTGTATTAGTAAAATAAACTTATGAACTTTTTTTTGCTCATTACAACACTCAACAATTTATTCCGTAGTAGGGGGATTCGTAGAACACAAAGTGACATTTTGTCAGAAATAAATGGATTATTATTATTAGTGGGATTTTATCATTACCACCTTGACTCATCAGGGTCTATGATGCAAGCTAGTAGACCTTACTTTCTTTTCCATCGTTTTTCCGTATTTCTTTTTCGTTTTTGTATCTTTTCGGACACATGCGGTGAACGCCCATTGTGTTCTACCCATGCCCTGGCGATTTTAGGCAAAATCTCAATTACAAGTTAACTCAAACATTTCAATTAAACCTAATTTCTACAAAATATAAAAAATAATTCAAATTAGTAAGTAAATGCAGAAAAAAATATCGTTTTCTGAAGGGTATCCTAACAGCCGTTACAGTACTACTCCATTCGAATAGAGTTATCTGTTACCAAACTTAACTAAGTTCTTGGAAAAGACGATGATTTTATATGTTTGTATCATTTACTTTGCATAATGTACAGTATGTAATTATAATGCAGGAATTATTTAATGATTACCGTAACCATGCTTAATTGTCATTTTTGGTATTCAGTAAAGGTCGTGTATTCTTTATTTTCGGTAGTTTTTTTATTATTTGCTTAAACCCAAATATTCTAAAACAAAGCATATAACTAAAAAATATCGAAACAGTTTATATTTCTTAAGACAAATTGCTTAAGCAAATGCCTACTTAGCAGGGCGTAAATCGGGAAAAAGATGCACTTTTCAGAACCTCACTCGTTGAATATGTCATTGTTATTTTAATAATTTCATATATATTTTGATATTGTAAGACACTTTTATTCTGCACTAATTAGTGCGTAAATGAGTGGTTAAGGAGTTATGAAGGTTTCTTTTAAAATTGGAGGCACTCATTATCACCAAAATAGCGTTTGATTTACGCTTTGGCTGACACTTACCACAGTATAGCACTGGCCTTAAAACTAAAAGTAAACCCTTCAAAAATATTACTAAAAATTTAAAATAAAATTGTTTTTACTTATTGTTTATAATATAAAAATAAACATTATTCGTTTTAAACAGTATATGTAAATACAATTTGAAATTTGATAGGTTGTGTTAAATTGAAACTAGTACTTGATGAAGTGAGAAAGATATATGGAGTATAATACAGTAATAATAAAAAGATATAAATTATTCAAAAATAGCTTTCATTGTAATAGCTTGTAAACAATTTATAAATCTTAGTCTATATTACAAGAAAATATGTATGTAAACACAACTATATTTTTGTTAAAGAAGTAAAGTTTTTGGTAATAAATTATTAAAACAAATAGTGTAAGGAAAGTAATGGAGCCTATGGTTGCCTATACTTGTTTTTCATTAATATTATTTGTGTAATAATATTGGTATATTTGGAAGCTACCAAGGACTAAGTTTGTCATAATTATAATAATAATATAATAATAAAGATAATAATAATAACAATCAAAATACAACTAATAATAGTAATAACAATAATAGTAGTTGGAGTCTGATCATGCTTAACATACTGTATATACGTATGTTCCGCCTCAGATGTAAATTGACGTATAGGCCTACCTTAAATACACACTGAAATTGCTTGACTATCTTTTATGCCTAAGATAGTCAAAATTGACATCGTTAAATTGACTAACCTTTGTTGACAGTGCACACTTTTTTGTTGATTCAATCAACTCCAATCAAATTGGATCACTTTGGTACAATATGATACGAATTTGAATTAATCACAATAAAGTTGATTCAATCAGCAAAAAGGTGTGCATTGTTAACTAAGTTCAGTCAATTTGATAATGTCAATTTTGACTACTTTAGACATAACAGTTAGTCAAATGTTTTCAGTGAATGCTATAAAAAATTTATCAAGAACTTCGTTTAAAACAATGAATTCAAATTAAAAAAAAAAATTTTTGGTTTCGTTGTTATGATGAAACTCTATGAAATATCTATTGAAACCGGTTACTTTACAGTACAGTTTTCAACACCTTCATATAATCTTGAAATCTTGTTTTATCTTCTTCCAACGTTTTCTTCTTGTGTTTACATGTTTGTTCTAAAATGTTTTTTTCTTCGAAAATTGTTAGTTACCACTATATCCCTCAAATTTTTATTTCAAAAGTTCGTAAGTTATATTTTAATTTTCGTTGACCTCAACTATTCCTAAATATATTGTTCTTTGATTTTTGTGTTTATTCATTTGTTTCATTCATTTATTTATTGATGTTTCAAATCGTGTTTGTTATGTTTCATGGATTGTTAAAATTATGTTTACATGCAATGGATTGACAGACATAAAATTTTGTTCCATTTTAAGACCGGATATAAATTATTTTCGATGGTGAACTAATTATAATATTTCAAAAGTGTCTACCTGAAACAAGAATAAAATATTTGTTATATTAATATGTTGTCTTTGTGTTATTGGATTATACTATTGCTATATTATTATATTACACATTGTTATATTCATTATATTCATTACGTTATGATAATTATCATAATGTAATGAATATAATGAATATAACAATGTATAATATAATAATATAGCAATAGTATAATACAATAAAACAAAGACAACATATTAATATAACAAATATTTTATTCTTATTTCATGTAGACACTTTTGAAATATTTTTTGTTTACAGGTTAAACATTTCATGTTACTTGAAATTTCAATAAATACATAATATAACAGTTGTTGCTATTTGTATTGCTCTTTTCAGTGGTACTATCGCCCAAGAGACAAACATTTTCGTCAATTATTTTTTGTTTTAAATTTACAGTTTTAAGTTTTTCAATCAGCTTTTTAAACAAAGTAGAAAAAACTATACAACCAAACAACAAAATTTAAAACTGTGTGTTTCCATAATTTCTTAGTTGAACAGGACTGTTATTTATTTGGCGATGTTATACAGTAACTTTGTCTAGTTGTTCTATTATCATATGTCAATTTTAATCTAGTGCATTTAGCAATGTTTAGGAAAGTATATGCATGAACGCATATGTGTTGTTTTTGGGGGGCTGCTAGGTGTATTATATTTAAACTTTAATTATTGGCGTGATGTGATACATTATCTGGTAAATACCATGATTTATCCATTTACAATATTTAGATATTTATTTGTTGTAGATGGTACTAACTTTGAGCATATATCACATACTATTGAGCAGTACTTTCAATGCCACATTAGAACATTATTTACATACATCAATCAAAACCACATGTCTATGAAATGTGTTACTCTATTTACTCTTGTAGTTGCGCCCTTTGCCTGCCCGTGCTGCCCTCCAATTGTTGAAAGATTGCATGTACACTGAAAACACTTTACTAACTTTTTATGGGTTAAGATAGTCAATATTGTTGATTCAATCAACTTTCTTGTGATTCAATCAAAATCATATCACATTAATACAATGCCATATGATTTTGATTAAACCATAAGAAAGTTACCAATCACAGGTATAAATCACTAGTCGGAATCAGTCGACATCTAGGCTACGCAATAAGTTGCTCAATTATTTAGCCATTCTACTGGTTTAATTATTAATGGATCGGTAATAGCACAAGTGAGTTAACCACACCCAAAAAACATAGAGCTCACCTCACTTGTACTGGGGTCGATCTATTTGATAAACTATTTTATCAAACTAGTATCGCCTATGACATTTATAAGACACTGTTAACATTACAATATTATAACAGTATAATCACAGATAACAAAATGCATGTTTATAGAATTCCAATTTAATTAATAAGTTTTGTATTTATTGGATTTGTTGTATTTTTTTATAGTAAGATACATGATTTATTATGCCCTAAGCAATATTAAAGATAGTTTTTCATATACTATTTCATTATAAAAAATGAAAGAAAATAACCATTTGTAAAATAACAGAAACAACTTCAAATTGACCGATTATTAGAGTTTATATCCTAAAAGAAAAGGTATAAAATATTAAGACAATTTAATTTAAAGAAAATAAAATTGCCCAACTCCCAGAATTATTATTATTGTTACATTACGTTAAAATAACATAAGATATTTTTTTTTAATTTCTACCATTGCCATTGTAATACTTGTTCCTTAACTTTATCTATTACAACCACTGACCACTCTAAGATGTGACAATCAATACTAACATTGCTACCAAATGAATGCTGGTACTTGAATACGTCACAGGGTCACGTGATGTTTCAGCTATAAAATCGGATACCATTTGCTTACAATACTGTTTATATCCTTGATGCTAACAATGTTGTAAATATGTGTTATCCGATTTTCATAGCTGAAGCAGTCCCATGACCCTGTGACTCATTCAAGTACCACTATTCGTTTGATAGCAATGTTAGGATGGATTGCCACCTCTTAGTGTGGTCTGTGTTACAAACTTTTTCTACACAAATTGAGACCAATGATCAGGTATACATTTTAAAACTACAAGGGATGAAAAAATATTGAATTGTGTATGATTCATATATCAAATAATATATAGTTTTATATGAATCTTTTAAAACTTAAACTTTGTTTATGTTTTGAAGATTTGAAAATAATGATAATAATACTTTTAGATTTATACAACGAGTCTTATCGAACTTGACCAATTTCTGACACGCTTCATAAACCAAACTTAACACTACTACTCTAATCAAATGATGCGTACTCTATGTATAATTGTATATGCAACCGACATAAATGTATGTGATGTTATACAGAGTTATATCATTATGTTCAACCACCCAGCCATGGCATAGAGTGGACTATAAAAGTATGTAGCATTCAGTGAATTATACTTCGTATACTGTTTTTTATCACTTCTGAATAAAACACTAATTGCAATGAAAACATACAAAATATAAATTAAACATTGATTAATTTACAATTACTTCATCTAATATTATGAACAATTTTAGAAACTCTTTTTATGTCCTTTATTTTTCATGTTTATTTTTAAACTTTTATTTTTTGTTTTACATTTTGCTTAACTAATAAATAATTATTCTTTTATTTAATTAATTCCTTAATTATGTTATTGTTTATGTAATACGAGTCTTATTAAATGCATTTTTATTCGTATACTTTCAATAGGCTTATATGAAAATAAATGCACATTTAATTACCAATAAAGTCTGGATTATAGACAATATTTAAAAAATATAAAAACAACATGATCTGAAGTCGAATAACTTTACATGCAATGGTCAGAAACATTTTTCTCCATGTAAAGAAAAGTACAGCAATATAAACAAGCTGAAATTATGTGCCTAGAATATTCAAGTGTTGACGTTTCATTTTTATCTTTTAAATTCATTTTTTTAGTTTTTCGGTGAAAAGTTATCTAAATTATATTTGTACTTTGATACTTGTAGATAATGAACAAGGTCAAACACGGGAAAAAACGTCCCCCTAGCAAACTAACGGACCAAATTTTATGAATTTTCAGTTTCATTTTAGTTCTCCATTTTAAAACCTATACTCAGCGGATCTATACCCCTAGGTGCCATCCTTAAGATTTCGTATTTGTTCACACGCGGTTCACAGCTATTGATGAATCACATGCTATTATATTACCCATCTTAAATAATCTCAAAAACATAACAGATTAACTATTTCACTATTAAATAAATAATAACTAAAGTGAATTTTACGTGTTGCCATATGTGATCTAACGCACCTACACTTAAGACACACAAATTTGAAGTTAATCAAACTTTCATATATTTAAAAGTGTATTTGTTTTGTTTTGACGTTGTGTACTGTGCACTTCAAATATATTTACTAAGTATTAGTATATACATTTTTCAAACAATTTAGCAAAATATTGTAATTGCAGTTTAATATTTTATGAAAATTTAGTTTTTACCTTTATCAAAATAATTGACAAATCCATACATCTTATTAAAAATATGCCATTTTATGTCTGTCTGATTTATTAGTAATAGGATGAACAACATATTTACTTGATTAGAATACATTAATACAATAAACTATGCAAAATCAAACTATTGGTTGATAGATTTAAAATAATAAACAGAGCATTAGCTATATATGTTCAAGTGCATGACGGTGAAAGTGAAGAAGTAAACACATTAAACTACACCACTCATTAAACATTTGTTGATGAAATATTTAGAAAATACCAAAAATTATTTTTACAATACAAACTTGAACAAATATTTGTTTTATGTATTTAATAATCATTAACGTCCATTTTTTGATTTGTTTTGTAATAAAGTTGTTGGAGCAACTGGGCTTGATAGTATTCCAGTTGAAGTGTGAAAGAGTTTGGGATACAAAGAAGTGGACATGATATAGGATTTAATGTCAAAATATATATGAAGAGGAGAAAATTGAGACATTCGGGAATGTGGTAACTAAAGAGGAACTTAATTAATGGCACAGGCAATGAAGATATGAGAAATAATCATAGTAAACAGGATTCGAGAAAATACTTTTATCGGGTAAGAGCAGGTTGGTTTTATGTTTTGAGACAGCTTCTAGAAAAAAAACATTGGAAAAAAGAATATGAATGCACGTAATTTATAACAATCTGTAGAAGGCATACAATAGAGTGCGACAGCAAGAACCTAAGTTAAGAATAGTGTAGGTCTAACAAACTGAATCTAAGTAAGAGTATATCTACGACAATGGTGCACTTCAAGTTACCACCTGTAAGACATAATTTTTGACTTTTTGTATTAAAAAACTTTCTGGCACTTAATTATTTAAAAACGCAAAATTTAATGAAGTTTACATTTCTTTATTAAATCCTTTCTACATGGTTCGATGTTTACTGACATCGTTTTCAAGAAAAAAACTTTTTTAATCGGTTGTCTTTTAGAAAAAAAAAACCTTAATAGAGAAGAACATTATCATATATACTAAAACTTTACATTCTTCAAAATAATGTTATGGAAGCATTCATTCAACGGAGATGATCCCAGAGACGTGTTCAATTAGCGTTGATTCCACTATTCTACGTTTGATGAAATCATTTGACTTATGCACTATTTTTGCTGAGTCCCAATCATTTATGTGACAGTATTTGCGGAATGCGAAACTATAGAAATACCTTCGTTTTCATTGTTATAGTCGTTGTTATATTCATTCAAGCGTGTTTCTAAATTTCTTGCTGTTTCATCAAAGCATTTTCTTTCACATTCCTTACAGCTTATTTGTTATGTTCCACATTTTTCCTCATTTTTCTAATATCATTGGATATTGTTGATCTTAAAATGGTAGATGGGTAGTTGAACACCACATCATAACCTGACCTTCTAAGGTCTTCATTGATTTGCTCCAAATTAGGGTTGAATTGTATAAGTCAAATGATTTCATCAAACGTAAAATAATTGAGTCGACGCTTATTGATAAAGCCTCAAATATGAACACGTTTACGGGTTCGTTTCCGTTTAATGGATGCTTCAATAACATTATTTTGAAGAGGGTTTCAGTGGACACTGAAATATTTAGAAAGGATTTAACAAAGAAATGTAAACTACGTTAAATTGTGTGTGTTTTTTTTTAAATTATGGACGTTTCAGCGCAAGGGGTTAAAGACCACACACCTTAGTGCATGTTTTTTGCTGATGACATTAGCTTATGCAGCACCAATAAACATACAGTTGAATAGAAGCAAAACTTTGGAAAAGAGCCTTAGAAGACAGAGTACTTAGAATAAGTAGAGCGTAAAGAGAATACGTGAGGTCTGTGGAGAGAAGAGATGAAGAAGTAGGTATGTTTAAGTAACTGTGATCTACCGTGACCGAGGATGGAGGTTTGGATGAAGCGATCGCACATAGAATCAATGGAGGTGGGAAAATTGGAAGAATGTATATGGAGTTATATGTGACCAGAGAATAAAATGTCAACGTTAAAAGGAATGTCTATAAAATGGTGGTCAGGCTGGCTATGATTTATGGAGTGGAAACTTGGGCTAAAACAAATAACAGGAGAAGCTGAATGTGGGGGAGATGAAAATGCTCCGTCGGATGGGTGGAGTAACACGAATAAGAAACGAACGGATTAGGCGGACAGTTAAAGTGACATAGCTGTCGAAAAAACTACAAGACATGATATTGAAGTGGTATGGGTATGTAATGAAAATAAAATAAGATTATGCGAAGGGAATAGTTATGGGACTGGAGAGGCAGATCAAAAGGAGATGGGTGAATATTGTGAAGTTAGAAATGACGGGAGAAGAGGTCCTGGATATGCAGCATGGAGTAGATTCACCAGAAATGTCGACCCCAAAAAGACGCCGGCTAATAAAACGTATTGAGAGAGAAGAAGTGAAGTTATTGGATGTCATAAATACATCAATAAATGAAATAAAATATCAAGTTACAAAAAGTAAACTTGAAATATTGATACTTAATTTTACTGTAATGTTAATTTACAGTTTTGATGAATAAATGAGAATTCTTTTTTGAATGTTCTTCTGAACATGAACAATGAAACTAAAACTATATTTATAATATTACTGTAAATGCTGAAAGAAAATAAAGTCTATGAAAGCTTGTTTGAATCATCTATTTTTGTTGACGGGGATGGTACAGTTGGATAATGCTCCATTGCTCCTGTGGTTTGAAGAGCGAGCCCTGGACAGCTGAGAGCAGTATTTTAACATATAGTTCACAGTAATGCCTGCAAAGTGATAAGCTAGTGCTCACCAATAAATACTTGTTCATTGTTACCACAATGGCTTAGGAAAACTAAAAATATCTTTAGAATATGAACAGCCGAAGCAAAATAAAGCAAAGTGTAAATCTAACGCTGTTTTCATGATAATGGATGCCTATAATTTTAAAAGAAACATTCATAAATCCTTAATCATTCATTTACCCTCTAATTAGTGAATAATAAAAGTTTCTTTGAATATTAAAATATATACAAAACTGTTAAAATAACAATTAAATATTCAACGAGTGAAGTTCTGAAAGGTGCCTCCATTTTAGAAAAACTTGCCGATTTACGCCCTAAAATGAAGTCTATAGCCATGTTTCCCATCGAAACAGTTTCAAAATGGAAAGGTCACTAATACGTCACTCATTTTGAAATAAGCCCGTGTTCTCAACCGACTTTTTTCCCGCATCGCATCTCTTTTCAATGTATTGTCTACGAGCTTTAAAAAATGTGCTTGTTCCGAACGTATCACGTTTTCAAATCTTATTCACAACGAGTTAAAAACACATGATCATTCGCCATAATTTCAGTACATTTTAGTACTAATCAACGTTTGAATAAAAAATTTGATCAAATTTTCAATATACCTCAACAAGTGAATCCATTTCTTGAAATAAGGCAAGCGGCCATTTTGCTTTTACGTTTCAGATTTCTCAT
>JARUHE010311607.1:0-20690 GCA_031471125.1 Archaeomysis grebnitzkii | reverse complement strand
ACGTTACCTTAATTAAACAACGACAATACTTACATTTGTTTTAAAATCCGGTAACTAGAACGTTACCTTTAAAATCCGGTAACTAAAACATTACCTTTAAAATCCGGTAACTAGAACGTTACCTTAATTAAACAACGACAATACTTACATTTGTTTCAAAATCCGGTAACTAGAACGTTACCTTTAAAATCCGGTAACTAGAACATTACCTTTAAAATCCATTAACTAGAACGTTACCTTAATTAAACAACGACAATACTTACATTTGTTTTAAAATCCGGTAACTAGAACGTTACCTTTAAAATCCAGTAACTAGAACGTTATCTTTAAAATCCGGTAACTAGAACGTTACCTTTAAAATCCGGTAACTAGAACGTTACCTTTAAAATCCGGTAACTAGAACGTTACCTTAATTAAACAACGACAATACTTACATTGTGATTGAATCTCATTCGCCAAAACCAGGAAAATGAAAACTCCAAAAAATCCGACGATTTTCGACATTTTGAAAAATTTGAAAAAGTTTCTTCAAAAAATTGGTTCTGAAGAAATTGTGATTTTTTATAATAATAATAATAATAATAACAACAAAATAATAATAATAATAAAAACAAAAATAATAATGTATTTAATAATAATAAAGCAACAATAATAATAATGAAAATAACATTAATGATGTAAACAATAATAACAACATAATAATAATACTAATAGTAATAAAAATGATAATGGGTGCGTTCGATCCTGCTGCTGCCATTCTAGACAAAATCAGCAAAAGTGTTAATCAAAAAGCAAAAAACTGCTATTTAGATAGCAGAATTCTGTTGTCGTGCTATCTTGCAAGCAGTTTTGACTCCACCTACAAAAATTTCTGCCAGTCAAAATATGCAAAGTCTCACTGATTTCTTACCTTCTATTGCAAAATATCATGTTTATGGCTTTTCTAGCAGAAGGTGAATAACATTTAAAATACATTTAATTGTTTAAATTTATTCAATATAAAATTAATTGTTTTAACTCTAATTATATAAAAAGGGGGCTAAAAACATGGCAATTATGCAAAAAATATCACATAGGCTCCGCCCACTTTATTTTCAAATTTAAATATTAACGCCTGTATATATTGTATGTATATGTCAAGGATAATTTCCACAGTATAAAAAGAGTTTTTATTAAAAACAAACAAAGTACGTTTCGGAGGGCAACCCACCTTTATCAGCTGATGAAGGTGGGTTGCCCTCCGAAATGTACTTTGTTTTTAATAAAAAAAAAACTGTTTTATACTGTGGAAATTATCCTTGAGAACCATAAAACAGTAGCAGTATAATGAAAAGCTTTGATTTGCCTCCAAATCACAATTATTTTGCTTCTATAAACAATTTTCTGGTTTCTTTTTATTCTATAGGCAAAAGATTTATTTGAAAGTTCTAACTTGAAACTTTGTTATTTTCACATATTATTTAAATAAACATAATTAGTTTAAAATACAGTTTTTCCTTTTAAAAAAAATATCGAATGGATGGAGTTTTATTATTAATATAATGGTGGCCATAAATAACATCAGTAGCTAACACCGGTTTCTTAAATATCAACTTTGGAAAAATTTAAATTGAAGATGGAATTGGATATACAAGAGCTTGAATATAAATGGGAGCTATCAAATAAATACCATAAAATAAATGAATTAAAAAAAGTTGGTAGCTTTATCTAACATTACCATACATTTTCATTTTTTTATATTAATGACTTTTGACAGGAATAATAACTATTCATTTTGATAATTTATGTAAATTAAAACTTGGTTTGAATTTATTCTGATGAAATTGTAAATTTTACTCAAATTTTGCTTCATATACACACATTTATTTTGAAGTGCATGTATAGCATTTCCGATGTATTTTGTGCGTGTGTTACCTGGTAAAAAACCTAAACTTATTGAGCAAGCAACCCAAATTTTGAAATGTCTATCTGCCACATGCATAGTAATGATATTCAAGAAACTTTGATACACATAAATATGGTTATCAAATAAGTAAGTTTAAAACATTAGAAAAGTGATCATTCTACCAGAATAGAAAATCTAGCAAAGGAGATAAGTAAATTTCTTATGTGGTTGAAAAATGCTCAGGCAAAATG
Source organism: Archaeomysis grebnitzkii (assembly GCA_031471125.1). Classification (NCBI taxonomy): domain Eukaryota; kingdom Metazoa; phylum Arthropoda; class Malacostraca; order Mysida; family Mysidae; genus Archaeomysis; species Archaeomysis grebnitzkii. The sequence goes on along the minus strand of JARUHE010311607.1, from coordinate 18,554 downwards.
ACAAATGTCCATAGCATACCTGTCTACAATTCATTGTTTTCTAAAAAGAATGACCAACTAATAAACATGCAGAAACTAAATTTTGGTATTTTGAAAAAAGCATACAACTATGAAATGATTAAGCAGGATTCTATAAACTTCGTGCTTTAATGTCGCCATAAATGCTGAAATGCCCTTTGATTTATATGAAGAGTCCAAATGAAATAAATTATTGCTTAAATTATAACCATTCCAACAAAAAAAAAATGAAATCTTAAAGATCAGAAAAATAATTTTTTTGGAAAAGGAAACATTTTTGGTAAGATTATAAAACAAAAGAAGAAATTCCTTTGAATAAAATTTAGAGTGCAATTTATTCTTATTTTATCCATCTCCTCCTAATATCGGTTTCAGGGGTTGCGCTTTTTTAGTAGCTGCCGAGCCCTTTTAAGCAAGTGTTATTTTCTTGACAAATTAGAGTTGGGAGGAAGAGTTGCAGATTTTTGAGCAACATATGGTTTATAAGCAGACCTTGTTGACTCTCTGAAATACAGATTCAAGCTGAACTTCTAGAACTTATTAAAATTTTCTTAACCTAAATATTTTACAGGAGCTATGATAAGAATTGGTAAAAATATGAACTATTTGAAATAGATTTCGAAGCTTATGAACAATAATGGGTAGCTACTAAAAATGAAGAAAAACTTCTTTTAAAATGTATAATAGAAAAACTATTGCTATAGTCGTTCCACTGTTTACTTGCAACTTGAAATAGAGCTTGTTAATCCTGTGTCTCTTTTTTTAAAGTTAAATCCTTTTGAATTACAAGATGGTTGCCGACTATAACAAATTATGAACACTCAGATTCCCCAGCGATGTATAAAATAAGCTATCATAATAAAGATTAATCTCTAAACCATGGGTGTAACCAAGTTTCAATTTACTTAACTCGACAAGAATATGGCAATTAAATAATTAAATACAATGTCATGTAAATTTAAATAATTAAATAAACAAATAAACAAATAAACAATTAAATAATTAAATGCAATGGCATGTAAATTTAAATAATTAAATAAACAATTAAATAATTAAATGAATAATTAAATGAATAATTAAATAATTAAATAAACAATTAAATACAATGTCATGTAAAATTAAATAATTAAATACAATGTCATGTAAATTTAAATAATTAAATAAATAATTAAATACAATGTCATGTAAATTTAAACAATTAAATAAATATTCAAATAATTAAATACAATGTCATGTAAATTGAACTAACCTCGGAGAAACTTTGGCCCCGTCAGGACATGCCGCATTGTTTGCTTTGTAACCACACTTCTGAATTTTTTTGGAAAGTCTACTGACCCACAACTGAAAATAATTATATTTAAGTTTAACTGGATATTCCCAAGCAATGAATACAAGATTATCAACAATTTTGAAGAAAAAACAATATCTTTGAATACAATGTAAAACCATTTGAAGAAATAATGTTTCTACCAACATGATGGTTTAGTAAATAGCTTCACTTCACTCAGAGTTTGCTCCTTGAGCTAAATGAACAAAAAAATCATCGCCATCATAATTGAAACTGAGAGTTTAATCATACATAATTATACATTAAACATTCACATTAATTGCATTATTAGTGTGCCAATTACCTGTTGTTCTTCAGATGAAGATGCCAAAAGAAGCATTTCTTTAGCAGTATTAAGGTCGTAACTGAGCTTGCAGGGTGGAATGACTTCTTCTTTTCTTTCTAAATGGTCTTTATGAACTTTCATTTTGCATCCTGAAAAAATTCACTCATTTCAACAAACATTACAAATTTACTGAATGTATTCCAGATACTTTATGTCATATAACTAAACCAAGCATCATTATTGATTCCAAATGTCACCTATAATTTCAATAAAGTCATAGAGAAGATAAATTGAAATAGTAGGCTATGATTAAAAAAGTAAATAAAAAAAATCTTAAAAATAGAGCATAAGATTCAAACACTATGGCTTTATAGCATCACCCAAACTGAACACATTTAATCTTTTCCCAGCAGAAGCAACTCTACTGGTTACCTATCTCTTCGACCTTTGGAGGCACGTGACTAGAGTGGATAGGATATCTGGGCTCCACTGGTTTCCTTCTGAGAGAGGAAGCTCGAGACCAGTAAGTGCCAGACATAAATGTTTTTTTCAAAAAAAGTTAATTTAACAAAAGAATTTTGGACATGGCTTGTTTAGAGCTAATTGTTCTTATTCAAAATAAACATTTTTAGGTGATTATATTTAAGTTTTATATAAAAAATAACATTTAAAATATAAATATTAAATTATTTAATAAAGGATAAATTCTTCCCCAGATAAAAGAAAAATACAATGAAATTACAAAGAAGCACCATTGAAAATTCTATACTCTGTTATCTATGGTTTATTTTTAGTATAAGCTCTAATAAAGTTAATTATTTGAGCAAGAGTTTATTTTTTAAATTTGAAAGCAAAAAGTTCAGGTTTACTCAATTTAATGATATATTAAGCAAAATATTATCTAAATTCATAATTTTTTGTAGTAGAATGTCAAGACAAAACTAACGACTCACTTCTACATTCCAATGCAGGAGGTGGTTTGAACATGGACCAAAGGTTTCGTTGACAGACTTCACAAACGGTTGGCGTGTGGAAAGATATTGCCCAAAACTCGTGGCCTTTGTGAGCAACTTGTGTAGTCGAGCGTTCCTGACCGGGAGCTTCTATTTGGTTTAGGTTATCACTACCGGGACTGGGTTTACGACTTTCTCCTTCTCCGGCATATAGAAGCTGAAGGAAAGTTCCATTCATTTAGACAAATTAGTACTTAATAGTACTTAATTAGTACTTAATCTAATAGTTTAATGATTAGTTTTTTTTTCAATAATTATCAATGTAATATTTTACTTACTTGAAATATTCTAGGAATATCTTTAGCATCTGCTCTAATAACATCGCCTTGTGTGACAGACCGAACATGGAATAATTTTGATAGATCCAGAATCAAATAAGGATCTGAATTTTGTTTTTCTTCTTCAGAGTTATAAAAAAATATTTTTCGGGATGACACCACAACATATTTCTTTCTCCAGCCGTGTCGTTTTATATTCTGCTTGTTCGGAAGCGAAAGCCATCCTTCTAGCCTGGTTTCTTTACCAAGACCAGAAATTTCATCAATCTCAATGTCAACACCGCTACTAATAGAAACAGTGTCACTGCTCAAATTTGCCAACTTCGTATTAAGTTGTTCAATATCAGAATCTTTTGCATCAACTTCCATTTGAAGCCTCAACTTCGTCTGACTTTCATCGTACAAAAGTGCTTGCATGTCTTGCATCTCCTTCTGCCTCTTCGATTCCAACTGAGAAAACTTTTCACGCTCTGCATCCAGTTCCAGCTGATACTTTCTGCAAAGCTTTTCCTGTTTCCGGAGATCATTTTGATTGGCTTTTTTACTCTTAATAGGTTGCAGATCTTTTCTTGCAAGTACTTCTGCTAATTTATTCACTGTTTGCATTTTCTTTAACTGTTCTTCCTCTAACTTTTTGGTTAATTTCTTTACTTCATCATCTTTTTTATCCATCTCCTTCTTAATTTCCTCATTTTGATGTTGAACCTTCATGTTAGCATCATCTAATTCTTTTTTATATTTTTCTAAGGATTTATTAATTTCTTGTTCTTTCTCTTTCATAGAAGTTAATGCCGTTTCTAGATTACTAATTTCCATTGTATACTTGGAATTCAAGTCATTAATTTCAAGTTCCTTCATCGTTTTCTCCTTCTCCAACTCACCGACAGTTTCTTCTGCAATCGTCCTCGCCAGTGCTTCTTGATCTGCTCTGCTCAAAGTCAATTGCAATTGCTGTGCAAGGCTCGTTCTTTCCTCCGTCATTTCCTGAATTTGATTCGACTTTTCATCCACTTCCTCACGGAGTTCTTTTTGTTGATTCTTGTATAAATGAGAGAAATATTGCTCTGCTTCCAAGGTATCTTGAAGCTCTTTCATTTGCACATCATCAACAGACTTTTGCATCTTTAGTTTATGAAGTTCTTCTTCTATGGATTGCCGAGTTTCTTTAGATTCTTCGAGATCTTTTATCAGTTGATTTTCCTTTAGTTTTAACAACTTTATTTCATTAAATTGACTTTGTAGGTCAGTGGTAACAGTTGTTCTTTTATCAGACTCACATTCCAGTTGCTTTTGTAGAGTCTTCACTTTTTCACACTCTTGTCGATATTCACCTTCCAGCTTTGTCAGTTGTTGTTGAATTTGTCTGTAATCTACACTAAGCATAGAGTTTTGTCTCTCTTTTTCTTGACTAGATGCTTCAACTTGTTGACGTTTCTTCTTTTCCATATTCAGACGTTCTTGTAAGGCAGATAAAGCTTGAGCTGTTGTTTCGTGATTGTGGGATTGTTGGGAGGTCGAATTCACTTCTTTTAAAGCTCTTGCCTCTTGTTCATACTTACTGGTCATGGTTTTCAGTTCAAATTCCACAGAAGCTTTTTGTTTCTCCATTCTAACAAGTTTTTCATTCAACTCTTCCATTTCTTTTTTTACAATACTTTCTCTACTAGATGCTGCATCAAGCTTTGCTTGTAATTGATTTCGCTTATTTTCTTCTTGGTTCATTTTTTGAGTTTTCATTCTCTCTAACTGGGTTTGTAAATTAAAAACTTCTCGCTCAAGAGTATCTTTAACTGATTGAACATAATTGAATTTCTCATTATAATCAGTTAAAGATGTTTCCTTTTGTTTCAATGCCACTGTTATTTCTGCATACTGCTTTCGTAACCTAGATACAGCTTCCGATTCAGTCTTCAATTTATCCTGCGTCTCCTTCAATTGAAACTCGGCAAGTGTTTGCTTTTCATTTGCTTGCATAATGAATTGTTGATCCCTCGTCCTTTTGTTTTGCTCTTCATCAAACTTCTTTTTATTTTCCTGATACAATCCTTCATACTTTTTACGAGCTTCACTTTCATTCTCAGCCTGTGCAAAAAAATTATAATTTTAAATAGGGTTATCATAATTTTACTAAAACTATTGTAAAGTATAAAGAGGACAGTTTAAATTTTCCCTTGGAAAATGTTGTTTAGAACTGTATATATTGCAATTCAGGTTCGATAAAAATGTAGAAAAGTGTTTGTTAAATTTATGCAAATTCTTGTATAGCCAGAGATTTGTAAACTTAGTAAAAAAATTAGTAAAAAAATTCAAAAATTAGATATAAGTCCTGTTTAACAAGAGAAAACAACTATTATTTATTATATATAATAACTTTACAAAAAATCTATCAAAACATTTTTGTAAATAATTAAAAAAAAATACTATTATTTATTAGAAGTACATAAAAAACAAGCATGAGTAAAATGTACACATTAAAAGCTGTATGTTTAAAAAGTTTCTAAAATTGTGTAACTGTTGAATACATTTCTTAATATTATTATATTAACATTTTTCTTTGATTTTTCAAAAAAAAATATATCTACAAAACTTCAAAAAAAATCATTAATCATAGATTCGATAAATTGGCTAAGTATTATTTAGAAAAATATTAATTTCTTGCAAAAATGTCTTCCAGCCATTCTACCTTAGAATCTTCAGTTCTTTTATTTTTTAAATAAATTTTTCTCTAAACCTTCAAATAAAAATCTCGGTTAACCATGAATTGAATTTATAATAAAATTTAAGTTTTAATAAGTAAATATGGATTTCACGAAACATTTCTTAAGTTACACCAGTGAAGAATGTTCTTCATTAAACTGTGTTTGACAAACGCATCTTCAAAAAAATCAGTCACCACCCCACCAACAACAGTCAGAGGTCATTTACAGAAGATGATTTTTTTTTATGAAAATGAATTATTGCTCCTTATAGTGGAAAAACTTACCTTTCTATAAGCCTGTTTGACATCATGTTGCAACAATGCAAGTTTATGGTCCAAGTCCCTCTTTTCCTGTTGTCGGTCATGATCTTTTTTGGATAAGATTTCAATTTGTTCGATATATTGTTTATTCTTGAGGTTGGTTTCGTCAATATGATGTTTCAATTGCTCCATTTCTATTGTTAGAATAGCGATTTGACCACTAGTTATGTCCGATCCATTATTGGTCTGAAACATAGATGAATGAACAACACAAAATAAACAATTATAATTAATATAATATAATAAATAAAATAATATAATTATTGGTCTGAAACATAGATGAATGAGCAACACAAAATAAATAATTATAATTAATATAACAATTATATATAATATAATATATAATGAAATGATATAATTATTTGTTTGAAATTTTTTTTTTATTATTATAGAATATTATACAGCACATTAGCTACAATGGCAAAGAGCGCTGTTCTGTGTGATTTACAATTGGGTGATGTTGATTTGTTTGAAACAGATGAATGAACAACCCAAAATAAATAATTATATATACTATAATAAATAAAATAATATAATTATTGGTTTGAAACATAGATGAATGAACAACTCAAAATAAATAATTATATATATTATAATAAATAAAATAATATAATTATTGGTTTGAAACAGATGAATGAACACAAAATCGTTAAATTATATCTATGGAAAGATTTACTCTTGCAATCACAACCGTTCAATATACATAAATTAAAGTACAACCATAGATGAAAGAAGCAGATGTTCAACTGAAGAATTTTTAATGTCGAATTATAGACCGAGAGTTGCTAGAAACTTCAACCAAACAGATACCAGATACTTTAATATAATATATTTTGTATATGTGATTTCAATGTATTTTTCTTTTTTCTTGAGACAAATTTTTTTTATTAACTCATTTAATTATTCTATTTCAAATATTATTTATTGTATGAAACTTGTATAGAATAATTTATAAACGTTGGATTTATAAATATTGAATATATTTCATTACAAAAAAATATGGTCTTGTATCGTAGTTAGGGAGTACTTCAGATCTTTTCCAGTAACTGAATTTCATGGAGCTTAAAATTGGGAGGAATTTTCAGCATCAACAGATTTGCTGTCAAACCTTAAAATGTTGGATGCATATGCATTAAACAAAGAGAGAATACTTCCCTGTTCCAAGATAATTATCAATGTTAATTTTTCAGTTTATATGACAACACTGAATTACAACATTACCTAAGGCATGCACATGCAAATATTTACAAATGATGTCATGACCAACTACATGCACAATCAAACAACTAGACATATGCCAACTCACATGAGAGTTTATCCCCAAAAAAATAAATGAATTATTAAAAAAATTATTTTGTAGAATTTGAAATAAGTTCACAATGAGTTATCAAAAACTTTAACGAAGTTAATAAAAAAAAACTTTTTTCATTAAAATAATTTTTCTTTAATTAAATTGAAAAATAATTAGTGTATATTGTTTGAGAATGACCATACAAGCAATTGTTATTAAACAAACTTTGTGGTAGAGCTTCAAGCAAAAGTATAAATCAATATTGAAGGGTGTATACGCCATACGGCACCTACAGAACTACAAAAGGGGCAATCACAACATTTCCGTTACTTCATACCAGACTCCCTAATTAAAATTATATAAACCATCAATTTAAAAAAAATTTATAGAACGGACTAACTCACGCATGTCGATTTTAATAGGGTATCCATAGGATGTATACCTTAAAAACTAGATAGAATATTCATTATAAATATTTCTATATTTAATGTACGTAAACATTACCACCCGCCAATTTTTTTAAATTGTACAATAAAATTATATCCAGGCACTATGAAAATATCAATTTTATCAATAAACACAAAACAGTGTGCTGCACTGGAAGCCTTCTGCATCAACCTCAAGAGCAATTATACCTCACACATGGATTTATTGATTGATTATATAAATAAACGTGCCAATACCCAGCACGGTATCCTGAAGGTATTCAGCACACCTCACATATGGAAACTGCTTTTTCAGACCCAGAGCATAAGGGAAGATAAAGAACCCACAATGATGACGAAGTACTTAACCAAAGGGTGCTATATTTCTATAAAGCTTTACACATGCATTAAAACACCAGACAGATTTATTTTTAATTAGTAAATAAGAAGTTCTAAAACTTAAGTGAAAGCAGGGTGCCAAAAAATATTTTTCTATTTTTAAGAGGACATTTGTTTTGGATTGTTTTTAAGTATGTAATGCAGAAAAAGGCCATGTTGTGTTAATTTTTAGGTTAAGGGGGACGAAAAAATCCTTGTTTTTGAATAAAAGGTTTCCTAAGAATTTTCACAGCATTTCAGTAACTCTTGCAATTGAATTTAGTTGAAAAAAAATTGTATCTGTCCTTTCATGTCTATATTTTAACAAAATAGTTCTAAAATTATCAGAAATGCAATCCTAAAACAAAAGGTTCTTCCACAAAATAACAAATAATTTTTCATTCATTCTAATTTTGGGTTTTATGAGATTCTCACAAGTTGATAGAATAGTATATTTTTCCTGCTCTATATTTCCATTAGTCTTGAATTATTATATGTATATACACATTGTTTGAATTTGAAACTAATTAAATGTTTAATTTATTACAGTATTATGAAGTTGAGTCAAGATTTTACTTTCAGTACTTGTAATAAAACTATAAAAATACTGCAACTGAAATACAAACAACATGCAGTTCAATGAGTAAATAAAACGAAATATAACCGACTTAGATGCTCCCCTAACTAGCCTAGGAAAATAATGACAATCATGCAGTTGAAAACAGGAATGCAAAACAAAAATTTTGTAATGAATGTCTCAATCATACCTTTAACCAGTCCCAAATTAATGTATTCTGCCATTAAAAACAATAACAAAAACAGTTTAGAAAAAACAATTTCCTAATATTAAATATTAACATAGATACATTAGCTCTTTGAATTGAAATAAAAATATCATCATAATCTAACAAATTCAATGGAGTAAGAATTGTTAATGGTCAAAATAATAAAAAATATAAATAAATTTAAAGGTGCAAACTTAATCTGGTTTTTATATATGTATTATAAAACAGTGAGTTCTAACTAACATTAAATGGACCTCGAAAATGAAACCAACCCAACAATACAGAACCCTTTAGTGTCTTGGGGGTAATATACATAAATACTATAGAATTGCTTTTGATAATAACTCTAGTGTAATTTAAAATGATGAAACCAGCTACTCTGGTTTCATTATTCAACTTTGACAAAATTGCAGTTAAACGCACAGTTTTTTGTTAAAGTTATATTTTTCTGTTTGTAAAATATGCTGAAATAACCACAAATAGTTATACCAATGAAATTAAACAAAAAATTATTAATTGACATGACTGAATCTCCAAGATTAAAACCTAACCTTACTCTCTCAAATGTTCAAATACAGTATAAATGAAAGAAAGGCATAATCTTACTATCTCGTATGTTAAAATCCTAGTGAGGTGTTTTCTCATTGATGTTAAAAATGTAAGGTTATTCAAGTCAAATTACAGCTTTTTGAAATAATAATAAAAAATGTTGCGAGTATTATTTTTATTTTATTTATACATTGTTTTAAGCATAAACGCTTGTAAATTTTTTACCTTTTAATTAGAAAGAACAATTTCTTATGGTAAGTTTGAGTATCAAAAAGTGAACTTTGGGAGCACTGTTCTGCAATTATGCCTCAACTATTTTTTTCCAGCAGACCAATGATGGTTTAAATTCAACACCTTTTTCAGTTTCTAAAATTGAACACAATTGATAGCCTTTGTTGCTTCCTTGCACATTTTTGTTGTACATCAAATGAAACTTGAGAGCACCTAACAAATGTGATAAGTAAATGAAAGAAAAGGGCAATGCCATGATAGGAAATAATGAAAAACAAATGGATGAACAGGTAAAGTAAATTTTTACAATCATTCATTAAAATTAAAAAAAATGATTTTATCAAAAACACTTTCTGTTCTCATATCAGAAATCCATTTATTTCCAATACATTGGTGCACAAATTAAACCAAAATATGAAAACACTTATCAAAAAAATTTATCTTTCCATGTCCAAAATGTCAATAAAAAAAAGGCCTTAAAATGTGGGAAAATATCATTTTAATCAACAATCAGCGTATTAAGGAAATAAAAAACATTTCAAACAATGTTTTTTATTTCTTTTAAATAATTAAGAACGAAAAACAAAAATAAAAATGAATGAAACAGAATAAATTATGAATTGATACTTTAATAAAAAGGAAAATCCAGCCTAGATAAAATGAAATTCAAAAATAATAGATGATATATAAGCATTCAAGTCATTGTCTAACACCAATAACGATGACATCGGAAATGCTACTTCTATGTAGGGCTATGTTATGCACACTTGACAAAAATTGTGCTTGTTGGTAAAGTTATTATTTAAAAAATAAACCTTTCCACTTGGTAATATGTAAAAGCAGAATATTAAAGTTCAAAAAAGAAAATATTGAAAAAAATGAAACATCAAGATAAAAGTAATATCACTCACCAAATTTCTTTTAGCATCTGGTTTATCCAGAGAAATGGAAAGTAATCTGAAAAATTGTAATGGTTAAAAAAAATCAATTCAGTGTTATAGACGAACCCTTTTAATCAAATTAATATTCCAGAAGAGAAGGTATTTATTAAATTGAAACATTCTTCTTACTGATAATCTTTAGAATATGTGAATCCAACAAACGGAAGATGATTTCCTACAAAAGCTTTGGCTGGTGGAAAACTTTCTTCTGTATTTTCCTCATTTTCGACTTCGTCAAAATTACTTGTGTCATCGTCACCAATTAATTCAGGTACCACTGGTGGAACACCTGAAGAAAATGGATTATTAAAATAAAAATTAAATTATTCATCAATAAATAATTCAATTAATAAAAACAAGTTAAAATGTTTAGCATTTAAAAAAATTCTTACATGTTCTTATTGTATCAAAACTCCATTGATCATTTACGAAAAATCTGTGTTTCTTTATTTCTTCGATGCCATTTTTTCCTAAACGAGTTAGCCTGAAAAATTAGAGTTTGGTAAAGATTTTTCAGAACTAGCCACAGATGACCGGCAGTCTTACGTGAAGTAAACAAATATTATTGGCTAAAATATCAAAATATGTGTAAACCTTTCAGAAAAAATTATTTCATGGCAATATAAACTAGGTCATTAAACAATCTTTGTTAAATACAATTTTTTGCAACTTTCTAACATAAAATGTAAAACATGAGAAATGATAATGATGGACTGACTCATGCATGTTGATTGTGTAATAGGTGTTCTGTCACCATGTCCATAAGAAGAACACTATCAAAACAAAAAATTTTTCATTAAAACTGTTTCTTATCAATCAATGAATAGTTTAGAAGACACTCATAACTCAACTTGGGTTATTTTTGTGTATCATAGTCTTTAAAAATAATATGCAAAATAAAATTACCGGTCAGTTAAGAAATCGCATATTAAACTTTTTGCTTCCTTGCTTATTTCAATATCGTCTGGGAATTTGAGAGAATTTTTATGGTCCATAATTTTTCCATATGTTCCAACAAGAGAATCTGCGTAAAAGGGAGTGTCGCCTACAAGCATTTCGTACAGAAAAACCCCAACGGACCACCAGTCACATTCCCGACCATAAACGCCTTCACCACCTTGGGACTTGAGCACTTCAGGAGATATATAATCTGGAGTTCCTACAGCCGTGTCAGAGCGTACTAGACCATCCTAAAAGTAAGGAATGATTGAGAGTTTCGCCACATAGTCTGAACTTACAGTCAGTACAGAAGACCTTTCTTAACAAAATTTAGAATTATGTTGGATTACTAAATAATTGAAAACATTGACAATGGCAGCTATTACTTCAAAGGGTTGGCACTACATTACAATTCCTGAGTAATGGTATACCTTGGTTATGAAATACAAGAATTATGAAAATTTTTAATATTTTTCCTCAAGACATTTTCAAGTGGCAGGGCAATTAAATTTTGTGAAAATACTGGACACGACACTTGCATAGCCAGCGATTTAATTTTATTATAGTTTTAATAAAACTTAAAAATTTTGGTTATAATAGGACATCCATCAACCAGAGTTAACAAATGGTTTTAGTGAAAGACAAAAAACAAAATGACAGATTAATTGAACTTTAAAAAAAAACAGCAAAAGTTCATTAAAAACTATCATATTCAGGGAAAAAATCTATAGAAACTTGTTTATTTTCAAGCAAATTTATTATTCAAGAAATTTTTTCTAAATGAAAACAAACTAACATTTACCTTCACCTCTTACAAAAATAGTGAAAATTGTCTAAGTTAATTTGAACTATAAAACATAATTTTTCAAAGAAAATACAATAAATAGAACTTTTTTTATTTAAGCAAAGTTATTATTCAGCTCATTGTTTATAAACTTTGTTCAATAAAAAAAACGTGAGACATCGACAGAATGACCCACGCATGTCAATTGTAATAGGGTATCCGTAGGATGGATACAATAATAAAGGAAAATGTCAAAGTAAGGTACACATAACAACCCTAGCAACAACTTAGATGTGTGTATTTTATACATAACACGATGAAAGTTATATAAATTGTTTTATCTGAATTTGCTTAAAATTGTTTTTTAACCAAATTTATTCTAACAATAGACATAATAAAAATGTTATTGTTATCCATAAATATGACTCATTTTCAATTCAAATTTTAGGGGTTCTGTCTTTCTGAGATACCTCATCTCCATGAGTTATGAAACAGCCAACACTTCATAACTCAGGAGTTTTACTGTATTTGTGAGCTTTCAAAAATGTTATTTAGTGCCGTTCAGCATAAAACTTTTTACTATGAAGGACACAATCACTTACTTGATCCATTTTCATACAGGTACCAAAGTCTGCTAATTTCAAATGACCTTGTCCATCCAACAGCATATTGTCTGGTTTTACATCTCTGGAAAATTATTAATTATAAGTAAACAGAAACAACGTAATTTGAATTATAAAAAATAAGTAAACAGAAACAAAGTAATTTGAATTATAGAAAATTATTAAACATAAGTAAACAGAAAGAAAGTAATTTAAATTATAGAAAATTATTAATCTCAAGTCAACAGAAAGCTGTATCTGTATATTGAAATTCTATCCAAAATAATATAAATGTTGTTTTACTTATTGAATGGTAAAATTAATGCTAATAAATCAAATTACATTTAGCAATGCATTGTCAGTGTTTGATTGAAAAAGGTCGCTATTAAGAAATTATTTTCAAAAAGATAAGTAATGTCTACATTTAAATTTGTAGTTCTCTAATTTGCTCTAAGTAAAAGTTTTCAAATTTTCTTCAAGCTTTCCCTTGCACCTACAAACAAAAGTCTTTGCTTATCCATCAATTTACCATAAATAGGGAAATGTCCCATAGTCGTTAAGAAGGTTATTCATTTGAAAAAAGTTACTCAGAACTATATAATGGCTAAAATATTTTGTATTGTAAGGTCAATTTGATTCGATTGAATAACTAGCAATGCATACAATCTCTTGAGTATCTCCTATATGTAATACAATATTAATCTGTTTAATATGGAATAACAATGCAATTTAATTAATCCGCATACAATTCCATAAACAAGAAACATGAATATAAATTTCACTAAGTCGTAAAATGTCTATTATACAAAGAAATATAAATTTTAGGAAAAAACACCACTAGGGCATTCCTCCTTAAATCTCCAGTTGTTTCATTTGTTTTCAATATACTTTTCTATAAACCATCAAATAAAAATCTCAGTTAACCATGAATTTAAAGTTATAACAAATTCTATTTTTAAAAGAAATATTCATTTTAAGAAAAAAACATCCCCAGGGCATTCTGCCTTAAATCTCCAGTGGTTCCATTTGTTTTCAATAAACTTATTTCTTATTCTCTAAATAAAAATCTCGGTTAACCATTTACAAACTCCCTAATAAAAAAGTATATTTCATTAAATATTTACTTCACAGAAAAAATCTTTAGTAACACCAGTGCAGAATGTTATGATCTTTAAACTTTTCTGTAAAATTGATTAAAAAAGGAAAATGTTGTTACTCCACAAATCATCCATCACCCCAACAATCAGAGGTCAGTTATAGTTTAATAATAATAATATAATAATAGTTTCTTTACATATAAAACACATTCATAATATGCAACATAAGAATTGACATTAAATAATATGTACTTTACATGTACATATTAAAATCTTCAATAGGCAAAGAAAAAAATTTATAAGATTAATTTGGTAGGGAAAAGTCACTCATGAAGCGGAGCTACTTATTGTTGTTAGTACCTTTATCGTCGACTTAATTAACCATTTGAATTATAGCAAAGAATTGACAGTATTTATTTCAGCTATGCTTACCTATGAACAAAACCCATTGAATGTATTGTATCTAATGCAAGGACTACTTCTGCACAATAAAATTTTGCCCATTTCTCAGGTACATCGTAATTGGACATTAAATTGACTAAATCACCACCTGGAAAAATAAATATGTTATAATTGCATAAAGTGCACACAGATTGTATCTACATATATTACATGACTGCAGTTTAGAGACTGTTTTTGGTAAACTACACGAGTTATATTGAATAACCAATAATTTAAAAAATTTGGATATAATAGGGTATCCATCAACCAGAGGTAACAAATGGTTTCAGTAAAAGATAAAAACCTATATTACAGATTAATTTAACTTATAAAAAACTTTTAACATTTGTCTTCACCTCTTATAAAAATAGTAAAACACTTTAAAGTTCATTAAAACCATAATTTTTAAGAAAAAAAAACTATAGAAACTTGTTTATTTTAAAGCAAAGTTATTGTAAATTTAAAAAAAAGATAAAAAACTTGAACAATTACCTTCACCTCTTATAAAAATAGTGAAATATTTTCAAAGTTAATTTGAGTTATAAAATTTCATTTTTTAAAGAAAATATAATATATAGAATTCGTTTTATTTAAGCAAAGTTATTATTCAGCTTATTATCTATACACTTTGGTCAATAGAAAACCTGTGAAATCAAAAATAAAAAACATCAACATTTACCTTCACCTAAATTGTGAATGGGAGATGCCGACAACGAACTGACCCACGCATATCAATTGTAATAGGGTATCCGTAGGATGGATACCCTAATAATTGTCACTTAAACTGAACAACATAAAAACTGACCTGGCATATACTCCATAACCATATATAAACATCTGCTATCTTGGAATGCGAAATGAAGCTGTACAATCCAATCAGAATCAGCATGAGCCATAATATCACGTTCTTCCCAAAAGAATGCAGAATCGGAACGCTTTATCATTTCAAACTTACTCAAGATTTTCATTGCAAATACCTAAAAGTAGTTTTCAAATTATTTAGTTAAAGTTTAGTCATTCTGTTTTACTCGATCATTTACATTGATGAAGGATTAGCCTTCAATAACAAACATATCAATTCTAGAAAATTGAAGCCAATGCACTATAAAAAGAAACATTATTACAAGGCATAGATACCTAGCAATCTCATGTGAATTAAAATTTCATAAATGTAAAACTTCTAAGAGAAAATGTTTCCTGGCAATATTAACTAGGTTATAATGAACGTTTGTTTAACCCAATTTTTTTGTAGCACAAATTTTTTTTACTTTATTTGAATTCAGTCCCACAATTTTATTTATTGGCATGTTCAAAAAAAAAAACTTGTTTGAAAAGGATCTTTAGGTTGCCTAGAAAAGTCTGTATATTATGATCAGTTCAAATTCTTTAACAACTGGCATGTATAATCCAGAAAGTAAACAAAATAACAGCATGGTTATGGCCGTTATCATAACATCTTTCTTATTATATTTTTCAAATTAGAAAGCAGCCACTATAAGAATAACCTTAAAATGTTAATAAAGACATGTATAGTAAATGGGATAGAAAATTCATAACAACCGGAAATTTTACAATATAAAAGTACAATAAATGTGTTAACAAAACATTTCATTGAAATAGAAGTCTTCGACAGACATCCACTTCAATTCTATAATGAAAAAGAAATTTCAAACAAACTTTATCATTTTAGTTTGTTTATGCCTAACAAACAAACTTAGCATTTTAGTTTGTTTATGCCTAACAAACAAACTTACCATTTTAGTTTGTTTATGCCTAACAAACAAACTTACCATTTTAGTTTGTTTATGCCTAACAAACAAACTTAACATTTTGGTTTGTTTATGCCTAACAAACAAACTTACCATTTTAGTTTGTTTATGCCTAACCAACTGTACTTCTCCAAAAGCCCCTCTTCCAATGACTTTAATCATGTTGAAGTCATCCACATGCATTCGTCGTTGTTCCACATCTTTTATTGGCTCACGATCTACAATGGGAACAGGCAGTACAATTAATCTCAAGTATTTCACAAAATGATAATTTATAGACAATTAATTCAATGAATGGTTCACAAATTGATCACAAAATAAGGGAATTGTATTGAACTTTAGATGGTTTAGCTTAAAGTTATGATCCACTGAAATATCTCGAGATAAAAACATATTCCATCTCACAGAACTTCATGAAAGTAATACACTCACATCTATTGAGAAAAGCTTCTATATTTTTGTTGCGTTTAATAGCTTGATGATCACAATCAGCCACCAAGGATTGAATAGAATCCTGTAAAATAAAAATAACTACAGATTTCATGTATAAACAAAATTTACATACGGAATAATTATCCCTATAATTTCAATATTGAAAACAATAAGTATGGGAACACTCACCAAGAGACTGTCCACATTCATGACACCCCGTTGATCTTGGACAAGGAGCTCCAATTCACGGAGCCTCCTCTTCCGATCGCCATCTTTAATATTTTCCATCACTGAAAATATGAAGACAATTCATTAAAATTGTAAATTTAATATTTACATTGAATGTATTATCCCGAATTTTATCGGCACTTTAAAAAAATTTGGATATAATAGGGCATCCATCAACCAGAGGTAACAAATGGTTTCAGTAAAAGACAAAAACCTAAATGACATTAATTGAACTTCTGAAAAAAATGTAAAATAAAAAACTAATATTTGTTTCCATCTCTTACAAAAATAGCGAAATATTTTTAAGTTAATTAAAACCATCACTTTTAAGGAAAAAATCTATAGAAACTTGTTTATTTTTAAGCAAAGTTATAATTAAAAAAAAATTATAAACTAAAAAAAAACTTCCCCTCTTATGAAAGTGAAATATTTTCGAAGTTAGTTAGAGCTATAAAATGTGATCTTTTAAAGAAAATATAATGTATACATTTTTTTATTTAAGCAAAGTTATTATTCAGCTCATTATCTATAAACTTTGTTCAATAAAAAAAAACTGTGAAATCAAAA
This sequence comes from Archaeomysis grebnitzkii, assembly GCA_031471125.1. Taxonomy (NCBI): domain Eukaryota; kingdom Metazoa; phylum Arthropoda; class Malacostraca; order Mysida; family Mysidae; genus Archaeomysis; species Archaeomysis grebnitzkii. The sequence continues at coordinate 1,154 of JARUHE010311607.1, read as the reverse complement.
ATGAAAAACTTTAACATTTACATTCACCTCTTATAAAAAGAAAATACAATATATAGAATTTTTTGATTTAAGCAAAGTTATTATTCAGCTTCCTATCTATAAACTTTGTTCAATAAAAAAAACTGAAATAAAAAATGAAAAACTTTAACATTTACCTTCACTTATATTGTGAACATGAGATGCCGATGGACTGAGCCACGCATTTTTATTGTAATAGGGTATCCATAGGACAGAACCCTAAAAAAAACAGCTTAACGTAGATGATTAAATTTAATGTTTGTTGACAACTTCACAAACATGCATCACATATATGCAAACATTAAAGCATCACAATATTTTTTTAGATAAGTTATGGAAATCATGTTTAGTGCCTATCTAAACAGATCTCCTATATCAAACCTAAACTTATTTGCAGTTTGTATATCTCTACATATACATAATTATTGAAAGAAACTCCAAACATATAAAAATACATATTATGATAGTAAACATTTAACAAATTAGCTTTATGGTATTGATAAAAAACATGATGTCTTACATTATTCTTATCAAGTACAATACAAGAATATTTGTGTTTAGTATTTAGAGACTTTGCCCTACATCATTTGTGCCTTTACACTGCAGTGTGCCAATTAAAACAAGTATGAGTAAATACTATGCATTCAAAGCTGTGTTTGTATGTTAAAAAAAATTCAAAAATTATTCTATTTTCTAATACATTTCTATATATTATATGAAGCTTTTTTTATTTGCTTGTAATAAAAACATCTCCAAACCTTCAAATAATTTTTGGTTAATCATGAACTCGATGATAAATTTGCTGAGTCTAACTAGTAAATAGTAATCCACGAACCGAACGGTTCAAATGTCTCACAATTATTCATTCAGTAACTTTAAAATTCTTTAAATTAAAGTGAGAAAACACCATTTAATCTAAAAATCACCATGGAGACTATTTATGTATACTTCATTTCCAATCCATTGATGCATAGATAAAAACAAAATATGTAGAAAAATGATTTTCCCCATTTAAACATCATTTTTGAAAACAACCAACACCGGCTCGCAGGGCTACGAAGTCGGTACATAAAATGACCGACTCCGACTCCAGTATTTTGAATGTCACCGACTCCGACTCCAATACACAATTTTAT
>JARUHE010311596.1:0-11999 GCA_031471125.1 Archaeomysis grebnitzkii | reverse complement strand
TAAAATAAACAAAACAATAAATAAATAAATAAATAAATAACTAAAAACTTATAATAAATAGTGAGGGTAAATGAAAAAGTTTTAGATAAGGAAAATAAAATAAACAAAACAATAAATAAATAAATAAATAAATAACTAAAAACTTATAATAAATAGTGAGGGTAAATGAAAAGGTTTTAGATAAGGAAAATAAAATAAACAAAACAATTGAAATTGTTTCAGAGAGGTAGTCGATAAACTGCAACATAAAAATAATAAAATTTAACAATTGTTCATCACGATGTAAAATAACTTCACACATATTTTCTAAGCACATAACAGATTATATATATCTATAGTTTTATAGATTTTTTAAATATGATACACAATAAATAAAAACTCAAATAACAAATTTTCATAAATAATAATCAGTCCTGTTAGTTTTCAAAATATATAAAAAAAAATTATTATAAATAAATATTCTTTTAGATTCTCATAATATAACAAAAAATCAATTAATTATAAAACAATTAAATAAAATATAAAGGCCAGTAAGACCCAGTGACCTCCCTCCAAGATTGAGGATAAAAGAAGGAGTGTTTCATGAAAGGATTGAAGGACCAATTAATAATTGATCATAAATTGGTTAATGAAAGGATGCCGAGAATAGGTCAAGGAATGTACCAATTTGCTTTAATTAAAGAATAACTGTAATACAGCTGATGTCTTGTTTCTCATTTAATTGCCACACATTTAACGCATTGGTTTACCAATGAAACATCGATTTAATATGTTTGTTTTTTAGAAAAAATGAAAAAAATAAATGTTCATCAATTTTCAATATAACTTTGCTTTATTGCTTTAAGTAACGTATTATACAATAAGGCTTGATTTCAAAATTCAACCGTTTTTTGTAACACCGGTGATAAAATAAACAGAGTGTTAACTTTTGCATCAATCATGAGAACAATCCATCAAGCATTAAAGGGCGAGCTGCAATGGCTCTATGACATTAAAAGGTGGATTTTTCCAAAGAAATTTTCTTTTAACAAATGTTTTGCACGAGACATTTATGAACAAATATATATTAAAAAAAATAATTTATCTTTTGTTCAATTGATGCAAAACCTAAAACAGGATAAAAAGTCTTTAAAATGAAATGAAAAAGGAGTTGTGCTCGTGAAGCATGAATACTTGGAGGGTGGATCTATTTTCAAACACGATTTGTAATACAGTATATGCTTAACTATATTTTTATGTTCGTTAGGTTTAATTATATTAACTCTTCTATTTATTTTGATTGTATCTATTATTTTATAATCAATCGTAAAATGGATTTATTAATTTATCTATTCAATTATAAATATACTTATTTACTAATTAATCTATTTATTTATTCATTTATTCATACACTTATTTATTAATTAATATATTCATTTATTTATTTATTAATTAGTATAATTATTTATTTATTTGTATTTTATTTATTTATACAATAAATTGAAAGCAAGTGTTAGAGTTGCCATTGTTAGATGGTTGTAAAAACATTTCATCTCAAGGTGAAAGTAATTGTCAAAATTAGCTAAAATGCTTTTAAAACTATAATAAAACTTTTTATTAAATAAATAAAATTATTCCCCTGGTAGTTTAGAATACATTATTTTTAATGGAATAACTATTCAGAAATAATTACCTAAAAATAAACTACATATATTAAAGTATAATTCGTTTGAAATTACTTTTGATATAGAATAAAATCAAAGTTACTCGACTCATTTACATTTGAAATGTGTTGTAATTTAATTTGTTAATGCAACCTAAAGTTGACATCATTAAACAAGCTAATGGATAAATATGCTTTTAAAGGAAACACAAATGTTGAACATATTTGCTTGAGAAGGTGCAATCTTATTTTTTTTAAATTGCAAAATATTGGAAATCATTAACAATTATAAGGAAACAAAGAGCCATAATGGAAATAAAAAAGAAATAAAATAGCCCAAAAGGAAATAAAATAGCCCAAAAGTACATAAAAGAGCCCAATAGGAAATAGAATATTCCAAAGTAGTTTTATTTGAATTACAAAAACTTTGAAGGTCGCGAAAGTTTAGTTTTCTTTATTTGGTCAACAGAAGAATGATTTATGTTGGACAATAAAGTTCTTTCGTCAAAGAAATTTTTCCTCTATTACAAAACCTTCAAATAATGAGGTTCTGGATTCGCTAAGATTATTCAGTTCTGCTCCATAGACAAAGACAATTTACAATGGAAGAAATTAATCAAATATGGAATTATTAAAGTAGAAACAAATGTTGATGTTAATAAACAACCAATCTTTTCCCTAACTAATAGTTAGGTAGTCTAGAACAGTTTTTTTTTTCAATCGAGAACATAATTAATAAATTGGTGGGTCAATTTGAGCATCATCAACTTAACAGTAACACATTTGATACAATTGTAAATATTTTACGACATTAAGGCATATGTTGTAAGCAATATTTTAAGAAAAATCAACCAAAATAAAAAATAAATAAAAACTTGAAAATAAAAACTTAACTCATACTATTCAATACAATTGTGATAGGTCATTCAATATTTTAAGCATGGTGAAATTTTAGAGAATTTGTGAGTATTTGTGAATGTTTTGAAAGGAAATTTTGAAAATAAAAAATTTGTAATTAGCATTTACATTCAGATGTACCACAAAATATTAAATTTAAACACTTTATTAATAAAAATAACTAAAAGCTGTAATTATGTGAAGAAGTTGATCATTTTATCACCATAGCGATTGATTGATTGATTATATAAATAAACGACCCTAAACCAACATAAAACAGGTTAAAACACGTTTAAAAATAAAAACAATACTAATTAAAGTTGATAAGCCAAATCAATGTTTAAAAGAAAAGAAATGAAATCATGATATCACCATGGCGAGGTTGATAGTTTCAAGTTTTATAATATGAAATTATAAAATAATTTGGCGGTAATTTGTAAATATTTTTATAAAATGAGAAACATTTTTTTGAACAGATGTAACACACGAAACAGTTGTAGTCGATGGTAGACCGAGGGCAATACGATGAATGTGCTCTACATCCATTTAGTCCAACAGCTGCATTGTGATTTGTGATAATATTAAGATTAAAGTTTTGAATTATTTATTTGTGATTGTTAAATATTATAACATAAGAAATAATCAAATTTTGCTTATGTACAAGGCTGATGTATTTCCTATAATGTTTCGTTTGAATACGATACTAATTTCTTAGGCGATAGTACATTGTGCGTTAATCACATGAATGCACCATTTATGTTCCAGTGCAGATGCATTAATCGTGTTCATGTGCATTAATCATGCCCTGCTGCTTGAGCCATTAATAATGCCCAGATGCTTGGGGCATGAACAATGCTAGCTGTTTCAGGGACGATGCCACGGGCATTGGTGCATTGTGGCATGGTCAAGGTTGACGGAGGGCCACTTTCTATTATTTATAGCCCGTGTCTTCATTTTGGAAACTTTTATGATGGACACAACAATTCGAAATATTTCCAATTTATATAAATTTTCTTTTTCTTTAATTTAATTTTTAATTTTGCATTTCTTGAATATTACAATACAAGTTAATGAAAAGATGGAAGGCATTTGTATTGAATAGAGAGAACTATTGAGACAGGAAAAAAATGTTAGGAAATGTTAATTTTTATAAAATTTGAGGTAAGGAATCTAGGCTAATTGATGCCATTTTTTCACCGTGTTACCACGAGGAAGATATTTCTATCTTGCAAAATAAGACAGTCTACCAGTTGCATTTTATAAGACTTTTATAAGACAGTCTACCAGTTGCATTTTATCAGTAATAAATGTTACATTGTTGAATCGAATAATATTATAATTACTTTGATTTGACATCGGTTTTAACAATAAAATTGTGTTTCAACAAATAACTGCTATAAAGAAATCGATCAACAATCATGTAAACCTAATTGTACGGTTGTTAGCACTTTCAATGTAAGCACAATTTTTTTGATTATTTACAGAATATTAAATGTATATAATTTTTTTTATTAAATCAATAGCTATTGTCTTAGCACCAAATAATGTTAGAGTGACAAAAACGAGACTATTCTAGTTCATATATGTTTACTAAAAACAATTTGAATATAAAAGTGACCTACTTCCAATATTCATTTCGTTGTGAACTAAGATTTCCTAAATTTTAAAACAAATATTTTTTGGGAATTTTTTTTAAGTTGAAAAATAAAATAATTACTTCATAACACGAAATAAATTTGATATTGCCAAACAAATGAAAAGTTGACAGAATAGTCAAAAATTTTACTTTCATTACGACGGAATTCCCTTCTTCGTGTTGGATGCATTTATGACGTCATAACAAAACTAGAAAAGTTCACAAAATGGAATATGAACCATTATGAGATTAAAAAGAACATTTAATTGTTTAGATCATCTACAAAATCTTTAAAATGAATCAGAAACTCAAAACTATTTGTTACTTAAATGTTTTACTTTAAAAATTAAGAAATAGTTTTGATTAGCCAAATCAAAGTTAAATTCTAATTTTAAATTAAATATACATTTCTATTTTATAAATGTATTACATTTTATTTTTTCATTTCATAATTATGTTGAATTTTATTTTTATAATTTAAAATTAAATTTTAAAACATCTCACATCATAGGCGGGATCTTATTTTTTTTAAGATTAGAATTCTTAAATAAATGCTGGGTGAAATATAATTCATATACATAAATTCACTTATTTCCTGGTTATTATTATGTTCTAAAATAATCTTAATTTTACTAAAGAATTACTGGAAGAAACAAATATAAAAATCCTCCTTACCTTGTTTAATTATGGTTGCAGGTCGATCCAAAGAACATATTATTTATAGAAAAGTAAACAAAGGTAGGAATTAGAACTTACCTAAAGTTTGTGGCGAAAGTGTAACAGTTGAATCATTACTGGATGAGTATCCTTCATTAGCTCCTTCATCTAAAAAAGACTTATCAAAATGTTGATAATTTTCCATCGGAATCACGCTTCTGGAAGGTTCCATTCCCAAATATTCAAAGTCACTGTCGGCATCTGACCAAGAATATACGGATTCACAACCTTCTCTCAGCTTCAATTCATTTGCATTCAATTCACAATTTTCACTATTAAAGCGAACTTCATTTGTGTATTCATTGGAGGCATCGGGAACCTCGTAATCAACACATCCCTTCAGACTTGTGCCAAGACACTTGGATGTCTTGGGTGATCTATAGCCGCAATATTCAATGCTATTCCTTTGGGCTCCCATGCACGACTTCAGAGTCGATGACTCTGATTGGTTGCTTTTGGAATAACTATTCGAGGTAAATCCATCAACAGAATCGACGGACGAAAATGGAGTTATTGAGTCCGACTCTTGTGGTTCTGATTTTAATGTTTTATGGACTAACTTTTCAATCTTTTGTTTTGCTGTTTTCAACCTCTTCAATGAAGATGTTATCGTTCCTTTAAACTCTTTTGAAGACACCGACAACGAGTCTTTCAACTCCTTCGATGAAGAGGATGCATTCTCCAAAGTTTCTTTCGTTTTATCCGACACTGAAAAACTGAACTTCCGTTTAATTTTGTGAAACTTCTTCTCGGGTTTGGTTTTAGGTTTCACGTCTATTTTGCGCTTCGTCCCCAGGAAACGTGGCTCGAACAGAGAAATGTTTATGTTGTTCAAGTCGCTATCAACTGACGGCGTTTGTTGAAAGTCGTTTTCATTCAAATAATCTTCATCAGAAAATATTTCTGCCACTTCTTGCTCCTCTTTGTCTTGATATTTCCCTCCTCTAGTTGAAGCTTGAGATTCAATGTATGTGCAATCACCGCGAGGATAGCTTTCGTCTACTCTGACAAGTACGTCAACACTTTTTTGTCTCGATTTTCTTCTTAACTTAAATTTCTTCTTTGCATCCATGTCAGTGTCGTCTAGTACTGTGGCTTCACCAATGTCAGATAAATTAGGCATAGACTGAGATTCCTTTAAAGCGAAATTTCTGTTCTTGGGATAGTTGTGGTCAATTGGGGTGGCCCTTCCTGATGTACTAATGAACGAAAGCTTGTCTAAAGATTCTCTATAGATGTTTTCATCTGAGAAATCGACAACTACTTCTTGATGTTCCTTATTACTGTCCGCATCATTGGATGAATTTATTTCAGATGATTTTATTTTAGGAGACTCGTTATATTCAAAATCACTTTCTGAGTCAAGGGATGTGTCATTACTCGAATCATCCTTAGAATAAGCATCATAATCTGTACCTGAAAACAGACTTGTTGAATCAATTGATTCTGCACTATCAAAAAGGCCGATTATTGATGTATCATCTTCTTCATCGTCACTGAGTAAGAAATTCTTAAAAGAATTTTCATCTCTTTTATTATCATCCTCTGAATAATTTGTGTCCTTCGTTGCATCCAAGGCATTTGCTTCTCCGCTAAGTTCTCTCTTAGTGTCAACACCGACATTGTCATCTACAATCTCGCATCTGGAAACACTCCTCACCACTTTGCTCCATTCATCAGCGAGGTTTTCGAACACGTGTAAAGTACGGCGTCGAGAACGCGCGACACTTTTCTTTGAATCTATTTCATTTGGATGATTTTTCGTGTCATTCTCACAAAGAGATTCTTTTGAATGCGACAGACTTGCGGTTTCGTATTGTTTTCTTCGCAGAGGGCAGGATGACGGGCTTTTTATGTTGAATTCATCCACTTCATCGACTGATAATCTATCGTTGTGATTTACATTTAACCTTAGTGTGTTAGGTCGGGAAATTGTGAACGCTTCATCGTTTACTTTGAACTCGGCTTTATTTTTCGGCCAAATTGGTGGAGGGAGTGTTAGCGGTTTCCCATCTAGTGTTACGTTATGACACTTTTTTATGTTTATCTCATTTCCATCAAAAAGTCGATTTTCCTCTTTTATTTTTGATAAGCAAGGCATTCCAGAACTGGTCGACATCTTACGTATTTCATTGTCACTGCAATAAGATCCAAAACCCGAACTTTTTCCTGAACATGAACTTATTGAAGAGAACTTTCTTTCTGCATTGTTTGAACAAATCAGATTGCCTTTCAAGCTTTTCTTTCGTCCTGGGAACCATTCCCAATTGTCACACACGGAAGAAACCCCAGAGGAACTTGAGTATTTGCGCCCACTTACTTCTGATAGACTTGAAATACCTGAAGAAGAAGACAACTTCCTTGAAATAGAGTCATCGTGTCTCCCGGACGAAATGTTTTCCTGAAATGTTGTGTCATTCGATGGTGAAAATCCTCCGCCGTACTCGCTCGTTTGTCTAGAGGAGCCACACAACGACTCCTTTGGAGAAGGGGTTGGGTCGATTTCGTCTCCTAAATCAGAGGTGACAGACACTTTTCTGTCAAAATCTATCTTGTTAGTTTTTGTGTCATCTCCAAAGCAAAACTTTTCCAAATTTTGCTTGAACCTTTCCCTTCTCTCCTTATTCTCAACACCTTTCAAGCTAAAGTTTTCTTGGACACTCATCGTCTCGTTTGTGATGGAAACAGAATTGTCAATGTTATCTTCTATTTCATGAAACGATACATTTTTCTTCACTCCTAAAGTATTTGATGAACATCCTTTAAGCGAACTCTTAGCTAACTTTGTGCAAAGTTTGTCAGTATTATCAAATTGATTAATTCTAAAATCTAGGTCACTATTTAAATCCAATAATTCATCACTATTAGTATCATAAGCTTTATCACTATTATTAAATGTTTCAATTTGATTGTTTCTTATATTTTCATTTTTAAATGTATTTTCATTATTTTCACTTTTTATTTTACCACTGCCATTACATAGTTCACCACTGTCTAAGTTTATTTTCTTGTTCAATTCACTGCATATTAAAATGCTTTTCTCGTTACTAACAACGTCACCGAACTCTACTTTGCCTTTGCTTGAATTCAAAGAACAAATCGCCTCACTAGAACAGCCAATTGGTGTCACTCGCGAAACAATCCCGGAAGGACTGGCACTGGATATCGCTGTGTCATTCAGTATTTGCTTCGCGATCGAAGCTGCCAAGCGTTCAAGGTCGCCGGTAAACCTGGGACTGCCTTCTATGAAATCGAAAGTTTTTCCATAGGTATTTCTGTCCTCAGACGTACACGTTTTATTTGCATTTTTTTCCTCCTTGTTTCCTTGTATTACACTAACTTTTGTTTTATTTTCAACTGAAAAATCTTGTAAGTTATTAAAATAATAAGTTGGTTTATTCACTTTGTTATAATTATTAACTGAACTAGAGTGAGAAGTTGAACTATTTACACTTTCTTTATTGCTAAACAAATCAATATTTGGTCTGTCATAGTCCAGCGAAATCGAATTATACTCCTTATTATCATTAAATATAGTATTCACAATAAAATCAGTAACACCAGTTGCCTTAGGTTTATCCACACGAACGTGATTAGATTGATAAGACCACTCTACTGAACCAATATTTTGATGTTGCAGGTGCAAAGATAGCGATGGCACTAGGTTACTATCAACACTCGCTGCACATGTGTTGCTTGGTATTACAACATTTGGGGGAGGTTCATTCGGCAGATTGGGGGCGGAGCCAAGAATACTATTAGTTGCAGTAGTGCCAGTTCGAATAGTTGAACGGTCAGTTTTGACCTGATTTGTTGATGTATGTGTATTATCACAAGTTACATTTTTATTTTTTATCGTTGATTTCTTAGCTTTGTTCTTACTTTCTTTTTCACGTGTTCCTTTATTTATATTTATTTTGTCTTTGGTTGAAGATTTTCTTTCATTTTGTTTCACTGAATGATTCTCTTTTGAAAAATGGGTTTCATATTCTCCATCTGAAAGCAATTGATAATCAAAAGAATCTTGACTATCGATAAAAGGAATGTTTTTATTTTTGAAAATTGAACTAATTGATATATTTTCTCCTTCTACATAAACGTTTTCGTTATCTTTAATATTTGATTTATTCAATAATTCAGATTTTTCACAAATTATTGGATTAAGTTTATTAAGGTTTTCACGTTTATATGATGTCTTTTTATTTGAGATTGAAATGTCTTCACAACCACCATCAAATAAAAATGCCTCATTGATGTCTTTTGTATTTTTGTTTCCAAGAACAACTCCTGCCTGAGACATGCAAGAACTGTCCTTACCTAATCCTAAAAAAGGCTTCGTATTTGGGGCTGATGAAGAAGGCTCAAGAAACCTGTCCTTTTCCTCCGGCGTTGCTGTGGTTGCTTGCGACGGAGAACTTTCTTCATTGGTTGTATCGGAAGATGTCAAATTCTCTGTACTGGTATCATCGCTGCTGGAGCTGGAATCCGTCTTTTCGTCGCTTTCTTTGATATCGTCCAATTGAGGTTTTGTGATCTCATGAGATTGGTCTGCCAAGCTACTGTATTCATTTTCTGTATCATCTTCTTCTTTCTCTTCATCGGATGGTGAATTGTGAGATATGGACTCACTGGATGAGCTTCCAGAGGAAAACTGAAAACTTCCGTCACCACCGGTCGAATCTAAAACTAAGAAGAACTCATCAATGTCAGATTCATGTCCTGGTGAATGGGATATGCACTCCCAATCTGCTACAAAATGACGTAGAACCAACTGTGATTCTTGATACTCAGCGGGAGTAATGGGACAAGTTTCGTTACTTTTCAAGCTTTCGTCTTTGGAATTATCGTTCGCTTCACTACAATGTTCTTCACTTTCGTTTTTAGTGTTGTCGGTATTTGTATTAGAAAAGTCTGGCATTTTAAATTTAGAGTCTAAAGAAATGAAAAAAGTTGTCGGTTTAGGCGATGGTCTTAAAGTTGCCTGAACAAGTTTGGTCGATGCTAAAATTGTTTGAGGTGTATCAACTGTTGCTCTTAAAAATGAAACATCTCCTAATTTTTGAATAGGTTGAGTCATTGAGCTATTAAGACCAGAATCGCCACTTTGAGTAATGCTAGAATCATTTATATCTTTACTGCTGGGGAAATCTTTAGTTTCACAGCTACTGATAGAAGATGCTAAAGATTCGGTTGGAGCAGTGGACAAATTATTTGAATTATCTGCCTTATACTCAGATATGCCAGCCGTATCTGACTGTTTGGATGATTCTGATGTTACACTGAATGTGTCTGAAGTGCTTAAAGGTGTGTTTATTTTACTTGAAAGCTCAACTATATTCTTCTCTGACAAAGAGGAGTCCGATGAGTGGTCATCATTACCCGAAGACGATTTTTGTTTCTCAAAAAACTCTTTAAGCTGACTAAACATCTTTGGCCGAACATCTTCTAGCGAATCATTATAACAACTTCCTCTTTTCTCCACAGTTGGTTCAGGTGAAAGAGGAGAAGAAGGAGTGAGAAGTGTGGAGGAATTTATCTCTTCCAAAGAATCTGCACTCAACACACTTTCTTTGCGTGTATTTGTTTTATCACTTGCACTTTGTCTTTCTTCATCTTTTTCAGAGTTTGATTCAGTTGAATAGTTCTGATAAGCATAACTAGCCGGATAGTTTACAACATTTGGCTGCAAACTACTTTCAGAGTATTGTGGTTGGCCCGAATAGCTATCCGATGATGGATAAGTATTTTGGGCTAACATTGAGCTAGAAACAGTGTTTCTTTTATTGCTAAATGAATTTTCTGGGTGTTTCAGATTATAATGATACATACTTCCACCATGAGTATGATGACCAAGATAAGGACTTGGTGGAACGCTAGATCTAACTGTATAAGGACTGTTAGGGGCACTTTCTTGCAACATGTATGCAGTTTGTGAATGATCTACAGGAGGGATGAACTGATTGGTTAAGTTGTCTCTTGCCATGTATGCATTTGGCTGAAGATTCGCTCTGGCTAAATACGGGCTAGGTGGAGGGTTGCTAGGAGGCATATACATGTTTGAATGACCTGGTAAATCAGCGAAATTGCGTGAATCACGAGAACTAAGTTGATGCAGCGAACGTTGGTCTACATAGGGTTGACTTTCTCCATAAAGTTGCGATTGTTGTTGGAAGTGTGGATTGACGTAGGTTGGCATAGGTTGACATATGTACGATTGTTGGGCCATGGGGGGATAAGACGGCGGCCCAGAGGACGGTCCTGGTTGATGAAAAGATGGACGGTAGTTTTGAAGGGCAAGGTTTTCCAGTGAATCATGCAGATGGTGGTTTTCTTCCTCGCACAACCCTCTCTCTAGACTGAAGTAGCCACACTCTCCTTGAGCAACCTCGTTGGGGTGTCTTGGTGGATGCATCATCACCAGCCGCTCGCCTGTGTCGGGTGAAGGTGTTGTTCCATGAGCATGACTCTCCAAGGAGTCTAGGCCTTCGTCTTCCTCATGTCCATGAGGAACGTCTCGACAGGAAGAGTTTTGTCTGACGTACAAATCGAGGTGCTGGAAGGACACGCCAGATAAGGCTCTGTAGACGCCGCTTCTTTGAGGTCTTCGCACTTTGTTTCCTTCTTCGTTCGGGACCACAAGAACAGACCGAGTCCGGCTGTCCGACCCACCGCTCCAGTTGAGTCGTCGGTTGTTGCTGTCCATGATTCACGTTTGAAAACAACTTCAAAGATGAACTCAAAAGTTTATTAAACTATAAAGCGTAATTTTCTCTCTAACATTATTTCACTTTAACTTTAAAATAGTTAACATAAGTTGTTCAACATCACATCCTTAGAAATAAAATGTTTATTTATTTATTATTGAAATTTCTTCAAAATAAACATTTCATAACTCAATGTTGAGACGCTATGAGCAAAAAAGCTCTGAATGGCATTTTATTTCCATAGCTTAACTGATGCCAGCCAAGTGACAAATTGGCTCGGATTATCAATGTAATTCTAGGCTGAAAAAGAAACTTTGTTAGTCATGGGAATTAATGTTTAATTAAATAATTTAAATCATGTCTTAATGTAAACACATATTAAAAGTAAATGATATTTTCATAC
>JARUHE010311585.1:0-12004 GCA_031471125.1 Archaeomysis grebnitzkii | reverse complement strand
TATATATAGTTATTCAAATAATGATGATTGTTACATAATTATATATTTATCTGCGTGGCGTGTGTATGTGTGTGTATCTATGTTTACAATTATGAAATATTTGTCAAGCAGCAAAAGAAAATTTCGTTACATTACAACAATCTTATTTTTATTTCGTTCTTAATAACTTTTATGAACTCTGATTACATTTTAAATTTTATTTCTCAGTCTGCCAAGTTGTAGCTCTGAGTTAGTAAATATTGAATCATTGTCATAAAATTAGTTTAAAAATAAATAATTTTTCAATAAAAAATAATCTTTCAAAAGCTTACCATAGATAATTATTTCAAGATTTTTCCCGCGTTAAGTGTCATGTGTGAATTGTAATGAAATTCCGCCAAAACAAATGAAAATAGACAATAAATTTGAAGAAGAGGGCAATAAAGTCGAGAATCTTCGGTTGTTTAATAGTAATTTCGTCTTTATTGCCATAAATGAGGTGATCGGCTCTGATTTTATACATTTCATTCGTGAAAGTTTAGCACCGAATCACACCAAATAAAACCGAACAAAAACCGAATCAGAAACCGAATAAAATCGAGAACGACACACGCTATAATATTTTATGACGCGATTTTCTTATCTTTAATTTTATCTGTTGTCTTTATCTTTCTGTGAATTTGTTCTTATTTTCCAAATCTATTTACACGTTTATCCTAAGTTTAGAAATTTGCGGGCATAAATATACATACATTTACACAAAGCTCTACAGTTCTCAGTCATTGAGAGTTAATTCTGTAAGTCATTACATTGCATGGTATTGCAGAGAATTTTGTGCTTATGTGAAATTTGAGGAGCGAGCTCTGATCGCTTAAGAGAAGTTTTTGTAAGACTTGATCATATGTGTGCCTCTAAATGTTTGTGGATTGTCTTGGTAGAGGAAAATTTGATACACTATTGGTGCGTTTTAAAGATTATTTGGAAACGTCTTGTGAGCTATGTGAGCTACATTAGTACAATTATACAGTTTGTTGACAAATGAATTATACACACATAGGTATAAAGTAGAATAAAAAATAAAAAACACACATTTTCATTGTGTGTATTACAGAATAACACCATTATGATTCATTAGAAATGAGCCTTTAATTTATTTAAAGTTTATGTCAAGACTGGAAAAATATGCGTTCTACATTAGCTGGTGTAACAGGCTTTCAACCAAACTTTTTGTTGATTCAATCAATTTTTTCAATCAAGATTGTATCACATTTTAACATTGTGTCGTAACGGATTAAAAACACCTCATGTTTCGACTGAAAATTTGTTACTTTTATTAATATTTATATAAATTTATACATATTTATAAACCTATATATGTTTGTATATGTTTATATACTATAAATATATATATACGAGATACCTGCACCATCTTGTGAGCTTGAAGAAGACTTTCGTAGAACACAAAGTAAAAATCCATAAAAAACGACTTCTTCTTCACAATGTTTTCAATGAAAAACAGTTGTTCGAGATGCTTGCGCTTCATAAACAAGAAGAATATTCATAATTTTATAAATGACAAAATATTATTCTGTCACAAGATATAAGTTGTCAAATGTGTTTTTTTTTCATGTTTATGTTTTTGTTTTTGTAAATATAAATAAATGTAATATAATACCTGACATTTTGTCAGAAATAAATGGATTATAAAAAAATAAACCTTAATGTATTTTGGTCCTTAAGACAATTGTTTGTCTGGTGTTAAAGGGTTAGACAAAAAGATGTTGATATAGGTTATTTTAAATCCTAACCTTATTGTATCTTGGTCTTTATGCAATTGTTTGCCAGGCTTTGAAGGGTTAGACAATAAGATTTCGATACAGGTTATTTTTAGTACTAACCTTGAAGTATTTTGGTCCTTATGCTGTTGTTTGTCAGGCGTTAAGGAATTAGATAAATGATATTGATATAGGTTGTCGTTAGTACTAATCTTATTGTATTTTGGTCTATATGGCAATTGTTTTCCTAGTGTTAAAAGGGTTAAACAAAAAGTATTGATATAAGTTGTATTTAGTACTAACCTTAATGCATTTCGGTCCTTACAACAATTGTTAAATGGGTAGACAAAAGGATATTGGCATAGATTACTTTAGTACTAATCTTAATGTATCTTGGTTCTTATGACAATAATTTGCCAGGCGTTAAAGGGTTAGAAAAGAAGATTTTGATATAGATTGTTTTATTACTAAACTTAACGTATTTTGGTTCTTACGACAATTGATTTCCAGGTGTTATCTGGTTAGATAAAAAGATTTTGATATAGGTCGTTTTTATTTCTAACCTTAATGTATTTTGATACTTATGGCAATTGATTTTCAGGTGTTAAAAGGGTTAGATAAAAAGACGTTGATATGCAGTAGGTAGTTTTTAGTATTAACCCTAATATATGTTCGTCCCTATGCAGTTGTTTGCCAAATGTTAGAGGACTAAACAAAAACATGCAGGTAAAGATTGTCTTTAGTGCTGAACTTAATGTTTTTGGGTCCTTATGGAAATTGTTTGACAGGTGTTAAAGGGTTTAACAAAAAGATGTTGATATAGTTTGTTTTTCATATTGACCTTGATGTATTTCGGGCCTCATGGCAATTGTTTGTCAGATTTTAACGGGTTGGAGAAACAAACTCCGTCATAAGAACCAAACCACATTAAGGTTAACACTAAAAACATGGTTTATCAACATCTTTTTGTCTAACTCTTTAACAACTGGCAAAAGATTGTCATCTGAACAAAAATGCATTAAGGTTAGTACTAAACATTTTTTTTTCTAACCCTTTAACACCCGGAAAAACACATTAAAATTAACACTAAAAAACTTATATCAACATCTTTATTTATAACCCTTTAAGACCTGGAAAACAGTTATCATAAGGACCAAAAGACATTAAGGTTAGTACTAAAAATAACATATATCAACATATTTTTGTTTAACCCTTTAACACCTGCCAAACAACTGCATAAGGCCCAACATATATTAACGTTAGTATCAAAAACAATTTATATCCACATCTTTTTGTCTAATTCTTTAACATCTGACAAACAACGAATAAGGGCCACCATACATTGAAGTGAGAACTAAAAATAACTTATATCAACCCTTTAACACCTGGAAAATAATGTAAAAAGAACAAGAAATACGTTGATGTTAGAACTATAAATAACCTACATCAACATCTTTTCATCTAACCCTTTAACACCTGGCAAAGAACATAATAAGGACTAAGTTACATTGAGGTTAGAACTAAAAACAATGTATATCAACATTTTTTATCTAACCCTTTAATATAAACAATTGTCATAAGAACCATAAAACATTCAGGATAGTACTAAAAACAAACTATAACATTTTGGACAAAAAGATGTAAAATATATAACTTGTTTACCATTTGACAACTGCAATCAACTGCATTAGGAACAACAAATTTTAAAGTTAGTAGAAAAAACTAACTATATCAACATCTTTTGGTATAACCATTTAACACCTGGTAAATAATTGCCATACAAAACAAAATAGATTAAAGTCAGTACTAAAATCAACCTTTATCAACATATTTTTGTGTAATCCGTTACAGCTTGCTTTTAGTACTAACCTTAATGTATAATGGTCTTTGTAGCAATTGATTTCTAAGTCAATGTACTTTGGTTATTATTACGTTGTTTGCCAGGTGTTAAGGAGTTAGATGAAAAATGTTGATGTGAGTTGTTTTAAGTACTAACCTTAATGTACTTTGGTCCTTATGACATCTTTTTGTCCAACCAATTAAAACTAAACAAACAATTGCCATATAGACCGTAAAATGTTAAGGTTAGTACTAAAAACAAACTATATCAACATATTTTTGTAAAAACCCGTTATATGTTGTTTTTACTATTAACCTTAATGTATTTTGATCTTTATAACAGTTATTTACCAGGTTTAAAGGGTTAGACAAAATATATTTCCAGAAAAACGAAAATGTATTAAGGTTAGCACTAAAAACAACCTAGATCAACATATTTTCAACTAACCATTCAACAGCTAGAAAAACTGTCATAAGAACCAAAATACATTAAGGCGAGTACTAAAAACAAAATTTATCAACAACTTTTTGCTTAACCCTTTAACACCTGGGTTTAATTTCCAGAAGAAACAAAACACATTAAAGTTAGTACTAAAAGCAAACTATCTCAACGTCTTTTTGGCTAACCCTTTAACACTTGGGAATAATTTCCGGAAAAACGAAAATGTATTAAGGTTAGCACTAAAAACAAACTTTATCAACATCTTTTTGTCTAAGCCTTGAACACTTGGCAAACAATTGTCATAAAAACCAAAATACATTAAGGTTAGTATTAAAAACAACATATAACAAAACATTTTTGTTTAATCATTTGACAACTGGCAAGCAACTGCATTAGAACCAACATATGTTAAAGTTAGTACTAAAAACAGCAATATCAACATCGTTTGGTGTAACTCATGGTAAACAATTGCCACACTAAACAAAACACTTTAAGGTCAGTACTAAAAACAACCTATATTAACATATTTTTGTCTAACATTTTAACACCTAGCAAAAAAATGTCATAAGGAACAAAATACATCAAAGGTAGTACTAAAAATAACCTTCATCAACATACCATTGTATAACCCGTTATAGGTTGTTTTCAGTACTAACCATAATGTATTTCATTCCTTATGACGGTTGTTTTCCAGGTGCCAAAAAATTAGACAAAAGAATGTTAATACAGATTATTTTTAGAACTAACATTAATGCATTATAATGACAATTGCTTGCCAGGTGTTAAAGGGTTAGGCAAAAAAAGTTGATATAGGTTGTTTTTATAATTAACGTTAGTGTATTTTTGTCGTTATGACCATTGTTTGCCAGCTGTTAAAGGGTTCGACAAAATGATGTTGATATAGATTGTTTTTAATACTAACCTAGATGAATTTTGGTCCTTATGGCAATTGTTTGGCAGGTGTTAAAGGGTTAAACAAAAGAATGTTGATATAGACTGTTTTTTCTACTAACCTTGATGTATTTTGGTCCTTATTACGTTGCTTGCCAGGTGTTAAAGGCTTAGATAAAAAGATTTTTATATAGGTTATTTATAGTACTAGCATTAATCTATTTTGTTTCTTATAACGTTGTTTTCCAGGTGTTAAAGGGTTAAATAAAAAATGTGGATATAGTTTGTTTTTAATACTAACCTTATTGTACTGTGGTCGTTATGACAACATTTTTCTATTAACCAGTTAAAACCTAACAAACAATTGCAATAAGGACCAAAATACATTAAGGTTAGTACTAAAAACAACTTTTATCAACATCGTTTTGTCTAACCCGTTATAGGTTGCTTTTAGTAATAACCTTAATGTAGTTCCTTCCTTATGACGGTTGTTTTTCAGGTGTTAAAGCGTTAAACAAAAGAATTTTGTTTTTAATATTAACCTTAATGTATTTTGGTCGTTATGATTATTTTATCAAGGTGTTAAACGGTTAGATGAAAAGATGTTGATATAGTTTGGTTTTAGTACTAACCTTAATGTACTTTGCTCCTTATGACAGAATCTTTTCGTCCAACCCGTTAAAACCTGGCAAACAATTGCCATAAGGAACAAAGTACATTAAAGTTAGTACTAAAAACAAACTATATCAACATCTTTTCGGCTAACCCATTAACACATGGCATACAATTTTGATAAGGGCCAAAACACATTTAGGTTAGCACTAAAACGAATTATATTAACATTTTATGTTTCACCTTTCAACACCTGCAGATAATTGCCATAAGGACCAAAAAACATCAAGATTAGTACTAAAAACAACCTTTATCAACATCTAATTGTCCAGCCATTTAACACCTGGTAATCAATTCCCATAGACACCAAAATGTGTTTTGGTCCTTATGACAATTGCTTGCCAGGTGTTAAAGGGTTAGACAAGAAGATGTTGTCATAAATTATTTCAGTATTTTGGTTCTTATGCAATTGTTTCCCACTTATTAAAAGGTTCGACAAAACGATATTGTTATAAAGACGAAAATCCCCACACGATTAGTTCTAAAAACAACCTATATCAACTTTTTTTGCTAACCCTTCAACACCTGGCAAGCAATTGTCATAAGGACCATAATGCTATCAGGTTAGTTCTAAAAATAATCTATATTAACACCCTTTTGTCTAATTCTTTAGCACCTGGAAAACAACCGTCATAAGGAACAAAGTACTTTATGGTTAGTAGTAAAAGCAACCTATAACGGGTTAGACAAAAATATGTTAATAAAGGCTGCTTTTAGTACTAATCTTGTGTTATCATTTTGATAAAGGTGTACTAACCTTGATGTATTTTGCTCCTTATGGAATTTGTTTGCTAGGTGTTTAAGGTTTTGTAAAAAAAGGGGTTAATATAGGTTGTTTTTAGTGCCAACTTTAATGTATTATGGTTCTTATAACAGTTTTTCATTTTGTTGAATGGTTAATTAAAAATATGTTGATATAGGTTGTTTTTATGGCTAACCTTAATATATTTTCGTTCTTCTGGAAATTGTTCCCAGGTGTTAAAGGGTTAGACAAACAGATGTTGATATAGTTTGTTTTTTGTACTAACCTTAATGTATTTTGTTTTTTATGGCAATTTTTTATCAGGTGCTGAAGGGTTGAACAAAAAGATGTTGTCATAAGGACCAAATACATTAAGGTTAGCACTAAAAACAAACTATACCAATATATTTTCGTCTAACTCATTAACACCTGGCAAAAAACTGCCATAAGGAACAAAATACATTGAAGTTAGTACTAAAACAAACTATATCAACAACTTTTCGTCTAACTCTTCAAAAGTTGGCAAACAACGTAATAATGTCTAGCTTTTTAATATGTGATAAACAATTGCCATAAAAAACAAAATGTATTTTGTTCTTATAACAATTGTCTGCCAGGTGTTGAAATGTTAGACGTAAAGATTTTGACATAGTTTGTTTTAATGTATTTGTTTTAATATTAATTTTAATGTATAAACAAAAAGATGTTCACATAGTTTGTTTTAATATTAATCTTAATGTATTTGGGTCCTTATGACAATTTTTAGCCAGGTGTTAAAGGGTTATACAAAAAGATGTTGATTTAGTTTGCTTTAATACTAATCTTAATGTATTTCGGTCCTTATGACAATTTTTAGCCAGGTGTTAAAGGGTTAAACAAAAAGATGTTGATATAGGTTTTTCAGTAGTAACCTTAATGTTTTTGATGCTTATGAAAATTGTTTGCCATGTGCTAAAGGGGTAGAAAAACATGTTGATAAAGTTTCTTTCAAGTATAACCTTAATGTATGTTAGTCCTTATGACAAATATTTCCCAGGTATTAAAGGGTTAGACAAAAATATGTTGTCATAAGGACCAAAATACATTAAGGTTAGTACTAAAAACAAACTATATCAACATGTTTTTGGGTATTTATTAAACACCTGGAAAAAATGTATTAGGATTAAACTATATCGAAGTTATTGTTGAATTCACTCTTTACCAAAATATTTTTATTTAACCATTTAGCACCTGACAATTAGTTGTTTTAACAATTGAAGTTACTGTTGACAAAATGATTGCCTGGGGTTGAAGGGTAAATTAAAGTAATTTTGTAAAGAATGTTTTTCATACTAAACTCGATGTATCTTGCTTCTTATGACAATTGTTTGCAATGTTGAGTGTCAATATTAATTTCAATGTATTTTAATTATTATGACATTTGCTTGCCAGCTTAGATCAAATAGATCAAAAAAGACTGGTATAGAGTAATTTGGTCAAACCCTGTAACTCCTAGAAAATGATTTACCATAAGAACCAAATTACATTGAAACTGGAAATGAAAAGACATTTTATCAACGTCATTGGCCTAACCTCTTAACACTTGGTAAAGAATCTCTATAAGGACTAAAATACATTAAAGTAAGCATTGCCAACAACCTATACTAACATATTTTTACAACCCTTTAGAACCTGGCAAATAATTGCCATGAGTATCTACATGTACTAAGGTTAGTATTAATAACAACCTATATGAGCATCTTTTGCTCCAAAAATTTAACCCCTAGTCAAAATCTTCTGTATGCATAAACACGCATTACAGTTTTCATTGACAACAACCTGTAAGCAACAATATTTGGTTTAATTCATTAACAGCTGCTAAATAAATATAATTAGTATCGCCATTCCTTTAACTAGTTTAAGTCTTACTTTTCAAATAGAAAGCTAAGTATTCATGTAAATAAAACTTTATTAAATGTTTAACATACCTCATGGAATCCACAAGGGAGCTGTATTGGCCCAGTGCCCTTCAACTGTATGACATTATATATAAACATTTAGTATCTTGTGGTGAGTACGCTGATGATAACCAGTTGTGTTTGTTTTTCAATCCATCTAGTAAGACATCTGTAGAAAATGCAGTAAATAGGATAGAGCTCTGTATCAGAGAAGATCGTTCTCTATTATCATCACAATTTCTAAAATTAAATGATTTAAAAACTGAAAATATCCTTATTGGCACTGTCCAGCAATTATCAAAACTAAAAAACGACTTTAAAACATAGATCGCTTTCAAACAAACAACACTCTTGCTATCTATCAAGAATCTTGAAGTGATAATTCATAATAATTTGTCTTTAGGCTAATTCATTTCTTCAGTTGTCAAACAATCTCACACCAAGACCTGCTTATCTCTATTTAAGAAGGTCTTGCTCACACGCAATGCACAAGACACCGCAAAAACTTTAATATAAGCATTTGTGACATAGTTAGTAAATTATTGCAATATAATGCTCTTTCAGCTAATTCATAATACAGCAGCACGTATAATAACCAACTTTCGTAAAAACAACAATATCATACCTATTTTGAAATGTTTAAAGTGTGTCCAAATTAATCATATCACTCAAATGTGTTAATTTATTTGTCTCTATATAAAGTGGCAGTTGATAACGTTCAAAGTCTGATTATACTATATTTAAATACTAAAAAGGTACATTTCAGCAATACATGTATAATTAAACCAAGGTAGGTGAGACTAGAGAGGAGCGTTTTTTATTTTTTGTCTTTGCATGTATGAAATGCTCTTGTAAACAATCTCAGAGTAGCGGACACTATTCATTCATTTTAAGCAGACATGGAAAGTCACATTTCTATTTTAGCATATGATTCTTTGATTGTATTTCTAATGAGTAACTTAAGGCAAATTTTTTTCATCAGAGTTTCAAATTGCAATGTGTCTATTTTTTTTGTTTTCGAAGCTGCACAAACATAAATATTATGATTATAATCATAACTATTTCTGTGTAACCCTTTACACACAACAACCAATTACAATAATAAACAGAAGTATAATAAAAGCAGTATTGAAAAAACAAACTTTTGGTCTAGCTTTTTAACACTCGTTAGCAACTTAAAAAATAATAACAATAATGTGTCAAATTTATAGAGCGCTTTCCAGCTGTAACAGTTCACAAAAAGCCTAATGATCACAACACCATTAAAGATAATGTTCGAAATTACTTTTTGTCTAAACATTCATCACCTGGCAAACAATTACTACAGTAATAAAATATATTTAAATTATCACTGAAAAACTATATACCAACGTTTTTCAGTCTAATATTTTATCATGTGGCAAAGATAGCAAAGAATTGGCGCGAGAATTAAAACACATTAATGTCAATACTGAAAAAAACCTTCATCAACATTTTCTTGTTCAACTCTTTCATACCTTGCAAAAAAATGGTCATAAGGACTAAAATACATTAAAGTTAATACTGAAAATAACCTATATCAACCATTTTTCGTCGAACTCTTTAATACCCAGCACCCAAATAGCCATAATGACTAAAATACATTAAAGTTAATACTGAAAACAATCTACACCATCACAATTTTAGTTTATACGTGTACCTTTAAAAACCAAGCTAAGAACTACTATAAGGAGTAATATACAATAAAGTTAGTACTGGAAACAACCTATATCAACATAGTTTGGTCTATGCCTTTAAAAATTTGGCAAAGAACTGCCAAAGGGACCGAAATACATTAAAATTAATACTGAAAACAACCTATACCAATATAATTTGGTATAACTTCTTAACACTCATGGAAGTATTTAGGAGAAAAGTTAAACTATTAATTACATCAAATCAAAGGTGCTTATAACATGCTTATCAATAACACTGTATAAAAGTTCGGTTTTTTTGCATGATTTAAAATAGATCTCAAACGATAATTTATAAACGTTTTTTAATTTGAGAAATAAGATGAAATTATTTTCAATACTCAAAATACAGAAGAACTTGATAACATGTTCATAAATACAAATATATGAGCACACTGGTACACATAGTCAATACTTAGGAGATTTTTCAACAAGACCAATATCTCAATCCGAGAGTTGGATCTACCTTCATTGTTTTATAAGAAAATTAAACATTTTTACAAAAGAAAACAGCTTTGGATTACGAAAATAGACCAAAAACAATATATCTTTAGAATTCGGGCAAAATGAAATTCATGCAAAGATAGGCATTGCATAATAGCAGATCATTTGCAAAATCCAACTGGATAAAAAAAGGAATATTTTCTATAAAGAATGTAAAATCATTCAGCCATGCAATGTCTCTGAAGTTCCCCAAGAAGAATTTTTTTAACTATTCAACTGTTTTGAAGAAAATACTAATTATTCGAAGATCAAAATAGCCCAATTTTCGACTAAACATTAAATAGAAATTAACATCTTTTTAAAAAAAGTTGCTATCTTTACCAACACCATACAAACGTCTGCAAAACAGAACTTTCCCAATTTGTTATTGTTAAAATAAGTATCGAACAGATTAAAATGTGGAAGACCATCTTAAATGTGAAATATCAATTACAATTCCTAGAATTTTAACACTTAACAAACAATTTCCAAAATGATTAAAATACATTAAATTTATTATTGAAAATAATTTTTATGAATATGATTTTATTTACCTTTTGAACACATAGCAAACAATTTTCTTCAAAATGTAAACACAGTAAGATTAATATTAAAATAAACTTTACAAGTATATTTGTATCTAGAATGTTAGCACCTGTCAAGTAATTGCCATAAGAATTAAAATACATTAAAGTTAACATTGAAAACAACCTTTATGAAAATATGTTTATCTACGTTTTTAACACTTGCCAATCAATTGCCATAAAATTTAAGATATATTTAATAGTCAATATTGAAAACAAATATTTGCATCTACCCTTTTAACACCTGAGAAACAAATGCTATATAAATTAAAATACATAAAAGTTAATAGTGAATATAATCTTTACAAGTATATTTTTATCTATAAAATTTATTTAACACTTGGCAAGCAATTGCCATAGGAATTAAAATACATTAAAGTTAATATTGAAAACAACCTTTACGAATATATTTTATTTAGAATGTTAACAACACCTGTCACACAAATGCGTTAAGAATTCAAATACATTAAATTTAATACTAAAACAACCTTTACGAACATTGTTTATCTATCTTTTCAACACCTGGCAAACAATAGAATACATTAATGTTACTATTGAAAACTCCCAATACGAACATTTTTTTATGTAGATGGTTAACATAAGGGTAACAGTTGTCACACAAATTAAAAAAACATTAAAGTTACTTTAGAAAACTACCTTTACAAACAAAATTGATATAGAATGTTAACACCTGGGAAACAATTTCTATACAAATTAAAATACATTAAAGTTACTTTTGAAAACAACCTTTACAAACATATTTTTATATAGAATGTTAAAACCTGGGAAACAATTACCATAGTAATTAGAATACATTAATATATACATATATATACTGTATATATATATATATATATATATAAATACACGTATATATATATATAAATAAACGTATATATATATATATATATATATATATATATATATATATAAATATAAATATAAATA
>JARUHE010311574.1:0-12004 GCA_031471125.1 Archaeomysis grebnitzkii | reverse complement strand
CTGATCCTTCCTCGTTTTCTTCAAGTTGTTTACCTTAATTCAAAATTCAAATTTCAATGATGCAGATACTAAGTGTTACAAAAAATCTAAATAATGTGTAAAAGAACAAGCTGACATGTGTGTTGCCAAAGGTTTCGAACCCTAAAGTGAAAGCCCTGCTAAGGCACGAAATTCCGCACGTGGAAACTCCGCCATTCCCCACCAGTGGGTAATTTCCCACAGGTTAAGAACCACTGATCTAGATGTATTCCAAGGCTTCGATATGTTTCTGACGGATAGATTTTGCTGTCTGCAAAGCTTAGGTGAAGATTTTCGGGAATATATCTTAAAGATTGCTTGGAGCCAATGAAAATACAGTCGGTTTTCTTAGGGTTGAGCTTGAATACATTTTTATTGTACCATGCTTGTAGTTCGCGTAGGGTCTTTTCTGTGTTTTCTTTTATATTCCCAAAATTTGTTGGTTTGTCTGACATGATTTCTTGTATATCATCAGCATATCCTATAATTTTTACATCTTATATCATATGAAATAAAACGTTTATATATATTATGAATATTAGGTGGCCTTAAATAGATCTCTGTGGGACCCCGAAAATTATACTCTTCTGATACATAATTTCCAATTTTTACTGACTGTCGTCTGTTTCTTAGATAGTCTTCGAACCAGAAAGTGTCGCAATCTACTAATATAAGTTTTTCTAATAATACTTTGTGAGAAACACTCTCGAATGCTTTTGGTAGATCTGATAATGTCACTAAGGATATTTTTCCTTCATCAATGGCCTGATATAGATGATCAATGACCTTCAATAATGCGTTTTCTGTAGAGAACTTTGGCCAAATTGAAATTCTGACAGTAAGTTTTTAGAGTTTAGGTGCTCAAATATTGGATAGATACAACTTTGTCTAGTATTTTAGACAACACCGGTATTAATGAGACATTTCTATAGTTTGACGGATCAGTTTTGTCATCTTTCTTATGAATTGGAATAAAAAGTGCATGTTTCCATTTGTTTGGTATTTTGCCCGTGACAATAGATGTGTTAACTATGCACGTGATGTAATCAGCTAATACTGGTAGTGAATCACGTATGTATTTAAGAGCTATACCATCATTGCCCTTTGAATTTGTTTTTTTCATAGACTTGATTATCTTAATAATTTCATGAGTAGGCTTTGGTCTGAACAGCTGATGTGCTTTAAGCAAACAATGAACTTCAAATAAGAAAAAATAATTGAACTGGTAAAGACATTGAAACTTGATAGCACGAGAGAAGATTACTTACATAATGAGACATCATTGAACTGTTTCCAACTTCATTAAACCAAATTTGTGTGATTTGACTGAACAATAATTTCTTCAAGATCTGCAATAAAAAAGAGAAACAATAAAGCAGCAGCTGATTAGAATTTAGTTAAGCCTTAAATTTACAAACAAAAAAATTTGAAGGGATAAATATTTTGATTGGCTCACCATCGTTTTTGGAGCCGAGGAATCCGGTGGTCAGCTCGTTCTCCTCCTCCTCCTCCTCCGCCCACCTCTGTCGTCCGCTCAAAAGCCCGTCCGTGCACTCGTCCATGCAGCGCTGAGGATAATTCATTCCGTCGCCCAAGCTGATGGAGAGAATTTTTAGTTGGTGTTCAAGGTTAGTCACAAATTAGATTATATTCCAGTTACAAAAGTGAAGAGCATTTTAT
This sequence comes from Archaeomysis grebnitzkii, assembly GCA_031471125.1. Classification (NCBI taxonomy): domain Eukaryota; kingdom Metazoa; phylum Arthropoda; class Malacostraca; order Mysida; family Mysidae; genus Archaeomysis; species Archaeomysis grebnitzkii. The sequence continues at coordinate 10,306 of JARUHE010311574.1, read as the reverse complement.
TATTAGGTTTTGGAAAACTGCTTTAGAGAACTTTAATTATTTTTATTTTAGGGAAGAAAGTGAATTTATTTTAATGATCACTATAAAGCCAAAACCAAATTCTGGTTTTAATGTTATCATACTTATCAGGAAAGGCCAAGGTTGTTGAAAGAAAGAAATATTTTTACCTGACCAATTACAATCAACATATTTACATTAAACATCAATATTAGTTTTCTATATTTTATTTTTGTTGTCAACTCCATTCCCTCTTCGACAAAGAGGATGGAGCCTTGACATCACAGGGTTCAGCAACCCAATGAAGTTCAATCATTGAAATAAATGACATTAAATCAAATTAATTAAGGGCATTTCCTGCTTCACAATGATCAATTTAACAATAAAAAATGCCTCACTTTTAGAACAAATAAACCAAAGTTATCGGAAGGGAGATAGCCAATGATTCTCAACCAAGTACATAAATGAAGGATAAACTTAATTTTATTCCATTTTTATTATTATTAATTTGTGAGAGAATTGTATTAATAAAAATTAGTCAGAATTACAGAAAAAAAGTTCAAAGACTAACAAAATATTAAAACACACCAACACACTTCATGAATAAAATTTATCTAAACTACAGTTATGAAACATGTAAAACTAAAACTTTTATGACATGTATAGAATACGTTTTCACATTTCATGCATTGAATTAGAAATGGGATGAATAAAAAATAAAAACTAGTTATACAAACTATAACTGTCATTGTAGCACCAGTGATGCATACCTCTAATGACTTATTTCATTTTATCTAACACCAGTGATACAAATCAAGTTGGTTTATGTTTTTAATAAATTTATTAAAAACATTTGTATCATTGGTGTTACACCAAGATGAACTAAGCCATTAGACTTGTGTATAACCGGTGTTACGAGAAATGGCAAGAACCTTGCCTTTTATAACTGGTGTTACGAGAAATGGTTAAAGTGTTAATGGCATGAACCAATATTTTTTTAAATTAAAATGCATACAAGACCATAGAATAGCGAATCAAACCAATAATGTAGCTGAGGACTGAGCTACTCTGAATGATTGAGATCAGAACTTTTCACATTTTTGACAACAAAATTATTTCAACAAAAAAAAAAGGTTGAGAATCATGGAGTCATATTTTAAAGTTGTCGGAAGAAACTGTTTTTCTTTTTTCATAGAAGATATTAAAAAACACATTGTTAAATCAAATAAAGAAAAACCGTACTTACTTGAGCTGCCAAAGTGTTCTTTCAATCTCCATCACAAAATAAAACTAACATCTGAATTATATTGATTTATCTTTGACATAATGGATTTTACAATTTTCAATATTTGATTGCATTGTGAAACTATTAATCTAGATCTAAATAAAATGCCTTCAACTCTACTTCAACAGCAAACTTTGGTGGACTTGAACTATTTCTAAAATTATGAACAAATGTAGAAGCAATTCATTGACAAGCTATAACACCAGAAACTGCTTTTTCTCAGTTTGTTCATCAAAATTTTTTTCAGATACTCCAAATCAAATTTATTTTTTGTAAAACTATTTGCATCATTATATAATTTTGTTAATGATTAAATGCAAACCAAACTGAAGAATAAAAAATAATTTATAAAATATATAAAAACCCAACTTAAAAATGAAAAAATATTTTAGCACCTTCAGGAATAAATAGTAAAGCCAATATTTGTTTTTTCAATTATTAGTTGAATGTATCCTTAAGTGTTCCAACCTTATTCAAACAACACAGGAAACATTTCATGCAATGTATAACTTTCCAATGAGTAATAATTCAACATTCTCAACATAATATTTTAAAGGAAACTTTGGGTTAAAAATAAAAAAATCTTATACATAAATACAAGGTTAAGGAATTGAAAAAAACTAGAGTAATATTTTAATTAAAAGAAACATTCAGCTACATGGAAATAAATAAAAAACATTATTGTTAAGTTGTGTAGACTAGAATTATTTACAATTACCAAAAATTAATTCACCACCCATGGCATATTTCTCCTTGTAGAGAAATTTTGTCAAAAAAGGAATATTTATTGTTCTTTAAAATTGAGATCAAAATGTTTGTATAAACTTAAGTTTAAATACTCATTAAAATATTTTACATTTGCACTGTTTCGTTCTTATGTGGAGGCAATATGTCGTTCAGCATTGTTTATTATAAATAATGTATGTAATCAATGTTAACACCATCTAATCATATTCGCATATTGCCAAATAAAGTTAGAAATAAGATACATTCTAATTTCATATTCACGAGTATTTATCTGCTCTCAAGCATTTCAATAAACAAACTTGTGAGAATCCAATTTCATACAAAACACATTTAAAGATAGAACAAGAAACTGACTTTAATAGCTACACTAAAATTGAAGCAATGTAGGTTTAAAGTTCACTTATTTATTTACACATAACATACAAAACGGATCTTAATCTACAACATACAGATGTAAAATATAATAAAACCAAGTATAGCTACAAGCAGAAAGTCTAAAACTTTTCAATTCTTAACTATATTGTTGAACTCTCATGCAACATAATCACTCCAATAGTTCAACATCATGATCATGCAAACTAGTCTATTATGAAGTTTGTAAATTTATTTTTCAAGACGTATCAAAAGTTGGATTGCCCTTGAATGGAGCTTTCTATCAATATTATACTCTGTTGTGTAGAATTTTGGTTTTAATATTATAATATCTAAATATATTTTGACATTCAAAGAAAATCAATCAAGTTACCTCTATTGATATATTATGGTTTCATTCATCACTTTAACCGTTCCTTGGAACGCAAGTGATACTTAAATATAATTGCTTAAACCTCATCTTATGCAACACCAGTGATACAAAACAAGTTAGTTAATGTTTTCAACATATTTATACAGGTACATATGTACCTATAGAAATATACTAAAAACACCACCTAACTTGTTTTGTATCACTGGTGTTACACAAGACAAAATAAACAATTATAATTATGTATCACCTGTGTTCCAGGAAACGGTTAAAGTGTTAATTAGAATTAGTAACTAATTCTTCAAAGATAACATTGAAATTATTCCATTAAAACTTACATCCATGAAATATTTATTTAATCAACACCTAAAAAGTAAATTTGAATAATTTAATATATTTAAATTCAATTCCAAATTAATTTATAAGATTATGTAACAAAGTCAAAGATATACAAAAAACAAAATTTGATTACAAAGTGAGTTATAGACTGTTGTTCTTGTGACATTAAAATCCACCAGAATAAGCAAACCAACCTAAAAAAGTCAAGAAGACATATGCAATACGAACATGTACCACAAAGAATGATGAGAACGAATTAGTCCATGAACGAAAGTAGATTTGTTCTCACTAGATTCAGGACAACAAACATACATGAACATTTTGCTTTTGTGACAGCTTTATATAAGCTTTGGTGCATTGGATAGTTCAGAAGTATTCCCTTCTTCACTCTTCACTCTAACCAAAACAAAACATCCACATCCAGTATCTTTAAAGACAGAAACATTCATTTAAGGATAGATGCAAGAAAACTGACAGCATACATCTGGGTAAATTGTATTTTAAAAGTCAATGCGTTTTTCATGAAATGGTTATACAAATCTATCATGCCTTTTAAATAGTATATTTCTATAAATTTCAGGATGAGATTTAAAATACAAACAAGTATTTAGTATATTAGATATTAACCATCACTACATTGTAAAAAAGTTGATAATTTAAATTCTCTTGACTTGGTATTGTTAAATGTTTCAAGAAATTGTTCAAACATGAAATTTGACCATGTATTTACTCTAGTTAATACATCTATATTTATAAACTGGTATAAAAATAATTGAATGATTGTCCAGAAATTATTAAAACCAAATGATTGTAAAACATTCAAGACCTCAACTTTGAAACCTGTATTCAAGATGGAAAATCTGATTGTATTCACACTTGTACAAAACAGACTGCAACACCATATAAGTGGGTGTGGACCATACTTGGATCGAACATAGCACAAGTGAGGTAATCTTTATGTTATTTCAACATGGGTTACCTCACTTGTGCTATTGTTGATCCATTTATTCTATTGAAGAAAGGTCTGCAAGCCAAACATATTAATCATTTTGGCTGTATCTCTAAAAACCAAAATTCATCAATTTTCTACAAACAAAATTTTACAAAAAACATTCAACTTTATGTTGAAACACTCAATTGGAGAGAATACATTTCAACAAAAAGTGGTTATAAATTTCTATAAAAATGTGGTTTATAATCAATTGATGAAAATTTTGAGTTTTAGGAGGATGCAACTCGATGGTTAAGGACTAAGTGATTGTCAGAGTTGGAGAATTTTAGGTTGGATTGAAGACAAATATTTTCTGATAAACAATTCGAGAAGAGGATCTCCTTATATTGATAGCTAGGAAGGTTTTGTCTATCCAAAAATATAAATTCAGATTCACTCCGTTTTATACAGAAAAAAAATCTATTTCTACAAAATGGTTTGATTAAATAAACGTTAATGAATCAATACATTTATTTCATACTTTGACAACTTAAAAATGTTTCTACTTTGCATCATTAAAATCAACTAAAACAAAATTATTAGTTCATAACTCAAAATATAAAATGTAAAATTAAAACACAATTTTATTTCATATAAAAATAAAAATAAATTATTAAAAAAAAGTGTAACTAATAAAACCTATCAAAACAATAGACTAAAAAGACTTTGCATCAAGAAAAGTTTGAATAGGTCAAAGCGTAGCCACACAAAAAATCATTTGGGCAATCGTAGAAAACAATCTATCGAACGCCTTCTTCCTAGAGCATCTCCGACTTAGGAGGATGGCCTGCCAATCCTTATGTATGAATAACTTGTGCTTCAACGTCAATGTCGTGAACACCTTTAGAGCTGTAATGACCAAAATTTAAACTAAAAATAAGGAATATCACAACAATGCAATTAATTCATGAAGTAGTTGTACAAGTTGACATTTTTGATGAAAAAGAAATTGATTTGTGACAATTTAAACATAAAAGTGAAAATTATTTCAATATAATGTGTGTCATATTCAACTTGCATGACAAAGCAGAATTTATAATTTTAACCATTTCATGAATCAAGAACAATTTAATGTTGTTGAGTAATAAACTAAATAATCTCCAAAAATAATTATATTAAATTAAACTTGGTAAAACAATAAATAAACTACAATCATAGGTATCTTTAAAGCTTTTTCATGGCAAATTTTTTTTACATTTCTGATTAACTCGTGCAGGGAAAAACTCAATGCATAAAATGTATACAAACCACAAACATTATCATTACATGTTATGAATACAAAGATAAACTCAACACCCTTTCACATTCTCCTACTAAAGAAAAACTAGAAAAAAAACATGCAAAATATACTTGAATTGTTAAATTAATGTTTCCGGAATTTTTAACATCAATATAAATTGAGAAATAAATCCATTTCTATTGGGGAAAAATTCACAATTATTTTTTTCTGGTAGTTATTTTCATTTGATCTCAGTGGACCAGGCTATGGGTGCAGTTTCAGCAGATTCACCACTGAGTCGGGTTTGCCTTCACTTTGAGGGCACGGTGTGTTATTGATTTTACAAGATCAAGAGCTCTCTGTTGCAATCAATGTGGCTATCTTCCCTCACCTATCAGACAGATAGGTTATTAGCACCATTACATCGGCTTTATCTCCAAGGAGTTTCTGGTAGTCCCATGGGACACTGTATATGGCTCTGAGTTTATTTGTATGCTAAAACTAAAAAATTATGGATTTTTGAAAAAAAGACTCACAGAATTGTAGCTTATAATGTCATACCAAAAACTTTAGTAAAATAATTCAACTACACAGCTTTTGCATATAGTAGTTTGATAAAAAGTATTTTCATTTGAAAAAGCAAACATTTAGTTGGTAAATTAGCTTACAATTCATACGAGTACAAATGCAAAAAACTTATGTTGAACTCAATGCTAAAAGTTATCTAAAATTTAAAAATACCAAGCATAAGGAATTAAATATTTTTCACAGAGGTGTGGTTTGTATACTTATGCAGATGAAAAATTGTTATGAAGTTTTAATTTTCTAAATATGCAAGCTTTAGTTATTTTTTTACAGCATCTTGATCAGAAACACAAAAACAAAAAGAAAAAGTCATGGCCATGCACAAGCGGTTGTTTGAACACCACCACCAATTTACTTCAGTTACATATGTTCAAATAAATCAAAAAAGTTTTAAAGTTGAATGCAATAAGTTTATTGAGAATTATTTTTACAAAATATGGTATTAGAACCCTTCAGCATCCAAGGTTGTGGTATTGGAGTCCTTCAGTATTCAAGGTTATGGTATTAGAACCCTTCAGGATTCAAGGTTATGGTATTAGAACCCTTCAGCATCCAAGGTTATGGTATTAGAACCCTTCAGCATCCAAGGTTATGGTATTAGAACCCTTCTACATCCAAGATTATGGTACTAAAACCCTTCAGCATCCAAGGTTATGGTACTAGAACCCTCAGCATCCAAGGTTATGGTATTACAACCTTTCAGCATCCAAAGTTATGGTATTACAACCCTTCACCATCCAAGGTTATGGTTTTAAAACTCTTCAGCATCCAAGGTTATGGTTTTAAAACTCTTCAGAATCCAAGGTTATGGTATTAGAGCCCTTCATCATTCAAGATTATGTCATTAGAACCTTTCAGCATTCCAGTTTATGGTATTGAGACCCTTCAGCATTTAACCACCAAATGTTACAGTTATGGTTTCGTTTAATGTTCACAATCTAATCAAAGCTATAGAACAAAATAATTATTCAGGGTTTATGAGAATTTTCTATTCTAAACATTTTTTAGAAGCAACAATGATGTTCAAACAATAATTAATTTACTTTGAGTTGTTGAATAAATACCTTTGCCATTAATCAAAAACTTTCACTAAATTAATACTTTAAATTAAAATCAATATTTCATTAAAGAAAAAGAAGCAGTGCACATCATCAAGAATACCTAAATAGAAACATTATTTTTCAAAAAACTTTGTTGTAAAGATCCAAATGAACTCATAATGAGCTTAATCAAAAACTTTAACCAATAAAATTGGATATGTTCATAATAAAACTTTTTTAATTCAAATACAAAAAATCAATTAAATTGAAAAACAAATGGTGCATATGGTTCAGAATACCCATACAAACAATCATTATTAAAGAAACTTTGTTTTAGACCTTCAAATAAAAAACTTCAACATTTGCCTTCACCTATTGTAAGAACAGTGAAATATTTTTAAAGATACTTGGAGTTATAAACCATCATTTATAAATAAAAATAGAATCTATAGAAAAAATTTAATTAAGAGAAAATATTTTTCAGATCATTGACTGTAACTTTAATTCAATAAAAAAAATTGTCAAACCAAAAATAGAAAACTTCAACATTTACCATCACCTCTTGTAGAAGTATTGCATGCATTAGTAAATAAAGATACAAAAAAATGTGCATTTCTATCTTATTAGTTTTGGAACAGCACATGAACCGTGTTAGAGGATTAATTGTGCTCATGGCATTCATGAACCCCTACATGACCATCTATGAACAAATTGAACATGTGCAACCATGAACATCTTATTTTCGCCATGAAAATGAAATTCACTTTAAAGATAATCTTGAACACTATTGTACAAGTATTTAATATTTCTGAGCCATTCTTTGGTTATTTGTACAAAATACTGTTCAACAAAGGTTACTTTCGACATTAGCTTAACATATTTCAATCTTCATGACCATGACTATTCAATGGATTAAAAAGGAAGGATTCAATATTTCAATTTACACTCATATTGCACACCAGATCTAATTTAGACTTAACATCTCACAGTTTAGTCTAGGGTTTGATTTTTGCCATTTTTTTTAAGAAAGTTCTTTCCTCGTTTATATTGCCCTCCAAATTGATTCCTGGGATTTGCCCAACTTCCATGCTTACCATCCACTCCAATAACTTAACAAGAATATTTTTCAGTCCTATTAACTGGTAAATAACTTTTACAGTCTCTTATTACCTTAACCAAGTTGTTCATATAAATCAATAAGGGTAAAGAAAAGTTGCTGGGGTAACAACCATAATCACTCTCTGGTGAATATTAGTTTATAATTTTGTAGGCATTAATGTGGAGAAAACTTTAAACTATTGCCCTCAGTTATCCATGGTTTGCTCTTCAAACCAAGTGAGCTGATATGGTTTGAAAAGCAAACACTGGGCAGCTGAGAGTAGTAGATGAAAACTTCTTTCACACTAATGCCTGCAATTTGTACAAAGTTTTTTTTTATTATTATAGTATGTGTTATACAGCACATTAGCTATAGAGGCAAAGAGCGTTGTTCTGTGTATTTAACAAATAGGTGACATTGGGGTTAATTATTTTTCATAAAACATTCACTAAATCTAACTCATTCAAAAAACTTGTACCAAACCAGTCATTTCACATATTTCAACGTTTTCTTTCAAACTGTATTTAGTGTAGATTAATTTTTACCATTAAATTTTACTATTATTTTTCACCAAATTGAATTAGAAAAGTATTTCTAAAATAAATCTTTATATTAGTGAAAAATCTATAAACTATAAAGCCTTTCAAACCAATGTGTCATCACCATTAATTACATAAGGTCTAAAATACATTTGAAGTTAATATTAAAAATAACTTTATTAAACTAATGGTTTAAGTTAACATAAATCAAGGAAAATTCTACAAAAAATGTATTTACAACAGTAAGAAAATAAGAAAAAGCAGAGAAAAGAGTCCCAGATTTTCCCACAGGTTATTCTACAGCATTTTAGACAAGGCAAAATGTTTGATAATTTAAATGTTAATTTAATTTTTCAACTTGAATTCTTGTTATTAAAATAAAATATTCAAAAAGTATTTCATGCCTAAGCTTTTATTCTAAATATCAGGTATTTTTCTTCATAAAACTGAACTGGCCAAGCAATGTTTATATATGCATTAACGTATATTAAACTGACAAGTAATGTTTACATATGCATTAATGCACATTAAACTGCCAAGTAATGTTTACATATGCACTAATGCATATTAAATTATCAATCAACATCATAATGCTTTACATGCAGACATCGAGCATCAAACTTTATTTTCGTGCCGAGCAAACTGAACGGCAGCCAGAATGAAGAAAAATTCCTGTTATCTCTCAAAGGGAATGTAAAGATTTGGGGGAAAGTGAACAATATGATAATGCCGCACTACCTTCAAATTTAAGGCATTGAACCAAATGAAGAGCATAAACTTATCAATGGAGAATACCTTGTCTGTGTGCTGCCGTAAGATTGCACTGGGGGTGAGGAAGTAGAGGAGGGATTTTGTCCACGCATGGGATATTCAACTCCATCTCCCACACTAGAATTCAGATAAAATACTTCATTTAACAGAGAAAGGTAAAGGCATTAGACTAGCATTATCTGTCTATATTACAAACTTTTCTCACAGGTTTTGTCATTGTTATTCGAAATTATGTCATATGTTTATGTGAAACTTAACAATTTTGGTTAATACAAAACCTAAGAAAAGCATATTTCATCAATCTAGCCTAAACAAAATTTTTATGATAGAAAGTTTACAAAAATTTATTTAGTTGCATAAAGCATGCTTATTATGTAAGCATACTTCTTATGTGTAACGAAACTATTTAAAAACAGTAAGAAAAAGCAAATTTTATTTCCGAACTATTAAATATTTTTCAGAAAGTGAAAACAAATTTTATTACATTTTTATTTTTCAGTTTTTTTCACCAACAGACAATATTTTTTGTTTTTAAAACCAATTTGTTTTAGTTCTTTATATTGAGCTACATTAAACTTTTATTTTTGTAAACTTGAACTGCAAGGCAACTGTGATTATTTTCAATGTTCACTTGAACGAGAATTAATGTCATCACACTTTGGTGAACATAATAGTAATATGTTATCACACATTGTTGAACAAAAACGTTAATGTCATTACACATTGTTGAACAAAAACATTAATACCATAACACATTGTTGAACATAAAATAATGTCATCACACTTTGTTGAACAATAATCAATGTCATCACACTTTGTTGAACAATAATCAATGTCATCACACATTGTTAAACATAAAATAATGTCATCACACATTGTTGAACAATAATCAATGTCATCACACTTTGTTGAACAATAATCAATGTCATCACACATTGTTAAACATAAAATA
>JARUHE010311563.1:0-12004 GCA_031471125.1 Archaeomysis grebnitzkii | reverse complement strand
AACAGCCTTGGCCACGTTGAAACACCGCTTCCCGTATGATCAGCGAAGTTAAGCAACGTTGGGTCTGGTTAGTACTTACATGGGTGACCATCTGGGAACACCAGATGCTGTTGACAACCAGTGGTGAATGTGCATTGCACCCATAGCTTGGTCCATTGGGACCAAATAATAAATAAAAAAAAATAAAAAAGGCAAAAGGTATACTCCAACTGATGAACAAGAAATTATGATCCTCATAGGATGTAATTTCCTGATTTACCGGATCTGTGTTTTATTGTTTGTTGCTGAGCACAGTTTTAAGTACTTAGATGGTAAAGTTTGCATTGTGATTCTTCAATGAGACCACTATTCCTCTTAGCTACAAAAATTTTTATTTTCTCAAAGAGAATGTAAATAAAATTATTACACAATATAATAAAAATTATAAGGATAAACATACTACAGTTTTATGTTGACTCTCCATTGTCGAGCTACACTGATGGGAATAAACAAAGTTATCGAGATTACTGGAGTGCAGTTCCATACTTACAGAATGAATACAACAGTAAACTAATGAGAGTAAATCAGTTCGGTTGGATTCTAAGTAATGTGCATCTAAACGACAATAACCTAATGCCAGGCATAGATAACTCCAATTACGATAGGTTATATAAGATAAGACCATTTTAGGATATGATACAGATAGAATTTAAGGATAATTTTTGTCCTAGTACAGTGAAATCTCACATAGATGGAATCCCATAAATGAAATTTCTCAATTCAGGGTTGGACAAAAACCCGGGTTTTTAAAAAAACACCCCACCTGGGTTTTAATAGGGTTTCAATGGGCAATTACCCGTTTTTTGGGGGTTTTTGTTGAGTATGCGTAGCGAAGCTCTACATAGGCGTAGCAATTCCGATGTCTTCGTCGTCGACGTTAGACAATGACTTGAATTCTTATATATCATCTATACTATTATTATTTCTTTTCTATTATTTCTATCAAATAGGACAGATAAGTGTCTGATAGTAGCTGAAAAAACACCTAAAAGTGTACCAAGAGGAACATCTGATCATAGGATTAGTGGAGAAACACTAGTCATGAAATGGAAAGATAATAAAGATGCTATCTTAGTTTCAAACTATGACTCTACAGATATGAAGACTGTGAAGCGTTGGGTGAAAGAGAAGAAAACATATGCTGATGTACAACAACCAGTTTGTATTCACAATTATAACAAACATATGGGATATATTGATCAGATGGACCAACAATGTGGAACATATAGAATCAGAATGCGTCAGAGAAAATGGTGGTGGCCTATTTTTTTCATATGATAGCCTGCATAGTGAACAACGCATGTGCTCTCATGAGAAAATCAGTCCCTACCATGACAAACTACAAATTCATAGAGTTCATGGTTTTGTTTTATCGCAAATCATTTGGCACACCTCACATATCCTCAGGACGTCCACTCAGCTCATTGATATTGCGAGGTTTGATGAAAAAAATCATTGGATTATATGTATTGAAAAAACAAGAAGATGCAAACAGTGTCAAAGCAATGCTATGTTTATGTGTGATAAATGTGAAGTAGTTCTTCACCCCAAATGCTTGAAAAAATATCACACATGTCAATAAAGGTTTTGTTATTTTTCATTTTTTTATTTGATTTTATTATATTGTGCATTTTTTTTAAATGGATCCATACATTTTTGTTATGATGACGTTCATCATTTCAAAGGATACTTTTTATAATCAAATACAAAAGGAAACTAATTTTATCTTGTTCTTGTCCCTGCATTGCCGAGTGTTTAGTTAACTGTACAAATCGTATCTCGAAAACTGTTAAGAATTTTACCTTGAAACTTTAGGAAGTGTTTTTGGACATAAAAACAACATAATGTGCCAAATTTAATCTATTTTTTAAATTTTGGCATTAATGGGTTAATTTGTATCACTGGTGAAACATAAGATGAAGTAAGGTATTGGCTTTATGTATCACCGATGTTATGAAAAACAGTTAAAGTGCTACCTAACTAACTAACAAATCAACTAACCATAGTTACTAATCAACATTAACCGATTATAGACTAGCATTGCATATGTGCAACCCAATACTTATTAACCTATGAACTCTATACACAATTTATTTTTTAAATCATAACTTGGAAACTAAAGAACATTCGAATATTTTGGGCTGTTTTCTCAAAATCTTAGTCACATTTGGCAACTCAGGATGGCAAAAAACAAAGGAATGTTCAGAGTGCAATTATGGTGTCACATAGAAGGTTAGTGTTCTATTAAAAAAAATTCAACATTAAACTTGTATTAGCCTTTGTTTGATATATTATTCAATTGAGTATGAAGTAAGGTTTGTATAATAACCATTACACAAAATAAAATAATTCAATTTAAACTTTGCTATATGTTTGTCAAAAATAGTTCATGTGTTTAATACATATAAATAAATTAGTTAAATGTATTCAACCAAATTTGTTTGGTCTCATAAAAATGAATAACCAACCAGCCATTATGTTTGACTTTTTTGTGTGAGTCCTCCTCAATGTCAGATTAACCCATTATAGCCTAGCGTTTCATATATGCAACGCAGGTTTTGTTCCTACAAAAATGATCCCCCTAGTGCCTAGTGCCTAGTGTTGCATATATGCAACAAATGCTCTTTTTTCTGTTTGTCATTGTCATTATCTTTTAAAGGAAAATAATATTTTATTAATTTTCTTTGTAGTTTGTTCAATGTTAGTTATGGTAAAAAAATAAATAAATTCCGGCGCTAATAGGTTAATTGAACAATAGATCTTGGATATCGTTTTGTTTCGGTATGTAAGGACACAATAAATTATATCCGAAATATATTTCATATAAATGTCTATTTATTAGGAGAATATTTTCAGTGGTGGGTAAAAGCCTGTTTTAGATCTCCTAATCGAATCTAGCAACTTTAACAAGAAAGTACTATCCGTGTAGGGTATTCTAGCAACATTTAATAAGAAAGTACTATCAGTGTAGGGTATTCTAGCAATATTTAACAAGAAAGTACTATCAGTGTAGGGTATTCTAGCAACATTTAACAAGAAAGTACCATCAGTGTAGGGTATTCTAGCAACATTTAACAAGAAAGTACTATCATTTTAGGGAGGATTTTCGTTCTTCAGTGACAACCTTTATTTGTGATTTATGTTAGGCTATGTTAGGTTAGGTGAGGTACTATTTCACAAAATAAGTTAAATGTTAATATTTTCATGTTAAATACCTTCCCTACTTTTTTATTGGGTTCTCAAGTAGGCTTTTGCTCAGTGGCGTTGCTATAGTAACTATTTTGGCAACTTTCTTTAGTAATTATTATAAAAAAAATATTATTATTGTTACTTTTAAAAAATATAGCAATAACCCTAAATAACAAGTAATAACTATCATAATAGGTTTAAATACTGTAAATCTTCATAAGAAAAGAATGTTATTTCGATAAAACTTTCTGTTTATCAAATAGAAGGACATACCTTTTAGCTTTAACCTTTGAGGACCGCTGGTACATATGTGTTCCAAAAATTTAATCTTTTTATTTTTTTTAGATATTCAAGTTCTCGAGAACTAACATATATTATTGAAATATAAATACAAATTATAATGTGTGATTTAATCACGCATTATTATTTGCATTTATATTTAAATAATATGTGTTAGTTCTCGAGAACTTGAATATCTAAAAAAAATAAAAAGAATAAACTTTTGGAACACATATGTACCAGCAGTCTTCAAAGGGTTAATGATAACTGATATCATCCTTTTCTTTTATTTTGTTGTGGCATCATGAGTACCCTCACTCTCTTCCAGCCTGCAAGTACAACTGAGTCCATCATGTGCAGCCAAGCAACACTGTAGGATGTTTGGGTTTGTTATAAGGAGTTACCCAGGGTGCTAAAATATTTTTATATTTAAAGAAGACATTCATTTTTGATCGGTTTCAAGTTTTTGTTGCAGAAAATGACTTCTTTGAGATAATTTTTGGGTTGAAGAGAATGGAAAAAATCTTGAAGGACAAAAATCCCTAGTTTTTGTCGAGCGTGCATAGCAAAGCTCTACATAGGCGTAGCAATTCCGATGTTGTCGTCCTGGTCGGCGGCATTAGACAATGACTTGAATCCTTATATATCATCTATACTATTATTATTTATTTTCATATAGGCTTGGTTATTGGTTTTAATATATAACTAGATATTTTTATTTGATTTTATCATTTTTTATCTAATTTTTTCATCAAATTAACTTCGGAATTTTTTTTTTTTCATATTTTGTTTTTATTTATGCATCAATGGATTGGAATTGAAGTACACATAAATAGTCTCTAAGGTGATTCTTTTATAAAATGATGTTTTCTCACTTTGTAACGGCATTTTTGATTGACATTTGTAGAGATCATTTTTTTTAAAGTTACTGAATGAATCATCGCGAGACATCTGAACCACCCGGTTCGTGGATTACTAGTTAGCACCATGGAGTTACCTACCAATTCATCTGCTAAAGTTGAAAATATTGTTTGTTGATGCATTTATAGATGTTAAATTGTGGTAACTATAGTTGCCATTGTTGTTTTTGTTTTCAATCTCCCCCTGACCTCGACATAAAGGACAGGGTTCTCACCTCAGAGAATCTAATCCCCACCCCAGAAGTTCGGACCATCAGATAAGCAGCTCAGCCGCACCTACTGGGTCTGTCCAGAGGGTCTCCAGGGCCAGGTCCATCTGCACATGTGGGTATGTGAAAGATGTCATGTTGTGTGTGTGGTGCTCACAATGGGCAGTTTGGTGTGGAATAAGTTGTATATTTGACATTAAGCTCAATAAAGTTAAGTTTTTAAATAAAGGTTACTCTTTGTACCATTGAACATAAGGTTAATGCTAAACTAATTGCTTGCTTTGGCTGATGAATACCTTATTGTATCCAAGTTTTACCATTTTTAGTTTTAAGTTTCAAATTTAAAAAATAATATTACAAACATTCATTTTTTAAGTACAATTATAATACTTTTTTTTACAGGATTTCTCCAGAACATATGAGAAAGGAAGGAAGTATCAAGGAACATCAATGCCCACATTGCAGCTATAAAACCAGTCGTAAAAGTACGTTGAACGACCACATCAAGGCTCATAACGGCGAAAAAAATCACAAATGTCCTCATTGTCCTTATAGAGCCGTGCTGAAGCGTAATTTAACGACGCACATCAAAATCCACAACAAGGAAAAGAATCATTGCTGTCCGCACTGCGATTATAAAGCCGTACAGAGGATCACATTACAGAATCACCTCAAAATTCACACCGGCGAAAAGAATTATCAATGCCCTCATTGTGATTATAGGACAGGTCAAAAAAGTAATTTGCAAAATCATTTGAAAACTCATTCTTACAAAAAAGATTATCAATGTCCACATTTACATTGTTCGTACGAGACGGCCAGGAAAGATAATTTACAAAGCCACATAAAAACACACACTGGTGCAAAAAATTTTGAATGCCCTCATTGTGACTATAAGGCTATCGAGAAAAAAACTTTACAAAACCATATTAAGACTCACACCGGAGAAAAAGATTTTCAATGTGCGATTTGTAATTATAAAACTTCGAGAAAAGATACTTTACAAAGACATATGAAAACTCATCCCAGTGGTGATTGGGGTCAAGGGGCTTTACAAGAAAATCCTAATAGTATCACAGACCAGGGCAATGCTTTCTCCATAGGACTTACTATTGGAGTGGACAATGTGGAAGCCTGAAGTATTGGAAATGCTTTAGAGCTATATGTTTGCCACATTCTTCATAGCCTAAAGTATTGACAATGCTTCAGAGCTATGTTTTCCACAATCTCTTTAGAAATTACTATTGAAGTGGATAATGTGGAAGCCTAAGGTATTGGCAATGCCTTGGAGGTATGTTTGCCATATTCTCTATAGGAATTACTATTGAAGTGGACAATGTGGAAGCCTGAAGTATTGGCAATGCTTCAGAGCTATGTTTGCTACATTCTCCATAGGAGTTACTGTTGGAGTGGATAATTTGGAAGCCTACAGTATAGGTAATGCTTCAGAGCTATGTTTGCCACATTCTCCATAGGAATTACTATTGAAATGGACAATGTGGAAGCCTAAAACATTGGCCTATCACAGACTCTTGAAGCAGCTTAGAAGAGCGAGCTATACCATGAAAAGATAAAGAAAACCACAGTGTAAAGTTGACACAACTTAGCCCCTAATGAAATACTCAACCAATAATGTTGACCCAAATTGAAAGCAAGGCAGAATGAAAAAATATTTGTTTGCAGAAAGTCACATCAAAGCAAGAAAAAGAAAATTTGTTCAAAACTAATGGAGTAGAAGCGAAAAATAGATATTAATGTGGGTGATGGAATACTCACCCAACAAAATGACAAAAACATAAATTTGGCAAGAGTTTTTTTTATCCACGGTGTCCCTACAAGAAAAACTTTAACCCAAGGAATAAAGTGAGCCCAAAAATCTAATTATCAATGGAGCATCATTTTAACCTCAGCAGAACCTCATGGAAACATTTATTTATGAACCACAGAACAAAATTCTCAATAGACTAGCACCAGACATAAACAATACCACAATATTTTCAGAACACTGTCACATCTCGGAACAACAAATCCCCGCATCACCATGAATACCTCAACAAAATAGCACCGACACACCCAACACCAAACTGCCCACTGTGCCAACAACATACACTTGTTCGCTTGTGCAGGTCGCTAGATTGTTGGTCAGACCTGCTGTGGTGGGGGCTCAATCATCCGTTGTGCTCATCTAACCAAGGGGACTAACAAACTTATATCAGAAGAGGAAGTGTATACCAGCAATAAAATAACTAGAGTCTTTTATCAACACAAAAACATCCCAAAAAAGACTTTATTTACCAAGAGCGGAATGGGGCTAACCAATATAAATAATTATCACAATAGTCAGCCCGACGCCAACTGTACTACAGTCATGTGCCACCAAAATATCCATTACATAACAAAAGTTTATACAATACAAAATTTTCATATGCTACAGAAACTTAACACTTTGACCGTTTCTTGTAACACCAGTGATACATAAATCTAATAGTTCACTCCATCTTATGTTATACCAGTAATACAAATTAAGTAAGTTATGCTTTTAATTACATTATACAAGTAACTAGTTACCTGTATAATGTAATGAAAAACATAACTAACTCAATCAACTTTTTTTGTGATTCAATCAAATTGACAGAATACAATTTTGATTGAACCAAAAAAATGTGGACAAGAGTGAAACTTTAAGTATGGGCTATTGTATGATAAGAAGAAGGAAGTTGTTGATGTCACAAGTATTAAATAAATGTGTCAGGTTTAGGAGTAAAAGTCTCTCGGTCACAAGTATTAAATAAATGTGTCAGGTTTAGGAGTAAAAGTCACTCGTGTAGATCAAGGTTAAACTTCAACATAACAAGATATGGTAATATATAGTATTTGAGGCTTTTATATAGCGAGTCCAATCGAACTTAACCGATCTCTGCCACGCTTCACATATCAACCTTAATATTATTACCCACATCAAGTGATGTGTACTCTAAGGATATATAGCTGACAATGGCTTGTCTTCCAAGCCAGGGTAAGCTTATCACATGAGATTTTAAATGGAAACAGTCACATTCAAATCCCAGTTAATAGCCTTAGAGTGGACTTGACCCAGTGCCAATGAGATTTGCTTATACTGCCATGGTAATACGTATGCTGACTAATACAATTATAAGCCTTCACCAGCAGATGCAAGACAAAAATCTAAAATCTATAATCTATAACATGCAAGATAATAATCAATAACAAAACAGACCATTTGAT
Organism: Archaeomysis grebnitzkii; assembly: GCA_031471125.1. Lineage (NCBI taxonomy): Eukaryota > Metazoa > Arthropoda > Malacostraca > Mysida > Mysidae > Archaeomysis > Archaeomysis grebnitzkii. Next base: position 4,122 of record JARUHE010311563.1, on the reverse strand, counting down.
AACAACTGTAGCATATGTTCTAAAAAAGTTTGTATTGCTGATTCCTAATAAAGTTTCTGTAGCATAGATAAATATAACAATGAAAACTTTGTATTGTATATGCCTTTTGTTTCGTTATGGACATTTCGGTAGTACGGTCCTTTAGTTCAGTTGGCGTTGGTAATACCAAAGCCAATACCAGAGAAGTCTCGAGTTAAAACAAGATTCGAAGATTAGTTAGCCGTTTTCAGGAGCAGGGTTCATTTAGTGATCTCCCAAAATCTGGAAGGCCTAGAATCGTGTTTTTGCTTCGGGCTTCCCTGGTATTGAAATGTCGACGGTAAGATAGCCGCGTTTCCGAAATTGACCCATGGGACTCAAAGTACCACTGTGCAATGAGGGTTTGTTCCTCGGTGCTATATCTGCTCATGGCAATGTCACAAGGGCAGTTATAAATGATCTGAGAAAATAAAATACAGATGTTCAGAAACAAAAAAATTTATTAAATTTTTTCATGGGTCAGTAACCATTGGGCTACCCTGTAGTATAATTGGTTTGTTAGGTTTATTTTTACTATTTATTATTATTATTATAATACTATACAAACATTTTTTATATTATAATTGATATGTTAGGTTTAATTTTATTATTTAGAGTAATATTTATATAAATGTACAAACATTTTTCTTATATTATAATTGATATGTTAGGTTTAATTTTATTATTTAGAGTAATATTTTTATAAATGTACAGTTGTTTTTTTCATAATTTTTGATTAATAAAAATTTTCTAACTCTTAATTTTTAATTATACATTGAACACGGTTGCATATTTGACAATGTGATTATTTGTCATGGTTGTAAACTAAGCAATGCTCCATACTCATCCCAGACAATTCCATGGTGTTGGATTAACAAAAGCACAAGTGAGGTAACCCACATTCAAATTACATAGAGCTTAACTCACTTGTGTTATTGTCGGTCTATATAATATGTGATGCAACTGAAAAAAAACACAGCCTTTTCAAAACATGTTTTTTATGATTTTATTTGGTTTTTCTTAATATCCTTAAAATTTTAGGTAATTATTAGATTTTAAATTGTTTATATAAGAAAACAATTATTTATTTTTATTTATTTATTTTTTTTATTAAAGAATATTATACAGCACATTAGCTACAATGGCAAAGAGCGCTGTCACCAACAGCATCTGGTGTTCCTAGACGGTCACCCATCCAAGTACTAACCAGACCCAACGTTGCTTAACTTCGCTGATCATACGGGAAGCGGTGTTTCAACGTGGCCAAGGCCGTTGACGCTGTTGATCGTGAGGTGTTCTCAGAAGCATATGCAACTGACTACCCTCGAGCACAACCAGGCCAGAATTGTATATGAACGTTCTGCCATGAGAACATACCTTCGCAATCTCTTGCAGGGAAATGAAGTCCACATTTTTCCCAGCTGTATTTCGGCGGTTTCCTTCCAATTCTCATGTATGCCAGTGTTATTTCCATCTATAATTGCTTGATATTTAAACCGCATAACGGTCTAGGCATAACTAGTTTTTTTCAAGCTCAATTAATCGGTTGTTTAGGTTTTTGTCTGTTACTGAAACCATTTGTTACCTCAGGTTGGTTATTTGACATGACAAAAAGGTTCAGGTGTGGGGAAGGGGTTGAAACAAGTGTTTTTGTTGCAGGCGACCAATACATGTAAACATGGTGCTAAAAACAAAGTTTTTGTCCTTCAAGACTTTTTTCGTCCTCTTTAACCCAAACATTATCGCAAAATGTCCTTTTTCTGCAATAAAAACTTGAAAATGATCAAAAACGAACGTCCTCTTTAAAATGGAAAACTATTTTTAAGCACCCTGCATGTAAAACCCCAAAGAAAGGCCACTTTTGCCAGTATGCTGGCAAGAGACAAGCATTTGTGGTTGATTTCACCGGTCTCACTGCGGCCAAGGAATTGGTAAAGTGCGAGAGTGAAATCTAACTTTACGGTCATTAGCTTTACTTCCACACTTGTCTACAACAAAATATCTCAAGGGATTAACCTGCCATTGTAGAGCTTGATGAAATTTGAACCTAAAATAGGTAGAGCCCTACCGGGACCTGTCGTTCCTAATGCATTATACATCGCATGTGGGGATGAAGGTGCCTATTCTGAGGCAGGCATTCTTCAATCTCAATACTGTGGATGACAGCACAAGAGATTTCTTAGTTTGATATACCGGACTTCTACATGTGGCGTGCAGAAGACGGTTTCTTGGAAGGAGTGGAAACGTGAGATTGTTGATGGTCCGCCCCGATACGAACAGCTTTACTGTTTTTTGACAACCTGGACCAAATCTGCCTTGCTGTCTGGACTGGCTCTGTGCCAGATCTGCAAAATGGATCTGGGCCTATCTTGGCATGAGCACTGGAACAGACCTGGAAACTGGAAGCATGACTTTCAAAAAAGAAATAATTGTTCATTGAACATAGGCCTGTTCATATTTCCCAAATTAATATTTTTTTATTCTTTATATTTTTATGCTGTGAGGATGTTATTTTTCTCAGTAACATTTTCAATTGCTTGTAATAATTTGATTTTTTTGTTTATGTATAATTTCTGAACAGATTCTTATTTAGATATTTTGAATTTTTATAATCTTGTTTAAAAAACAAAGTTGCATCCTCTGTAAAAAATGTATGCAAACTATCATCTCAATCTGTGTTATATAGCCTAGTTCTAATTGTTAAGTTTGTTTAGTTTAATTTTTTTTAAACAAGATTGTGAAAATACAAAATTTTAATTTCAAAATATGTATAACAAGAATGTATTCACAAATGCAACAAATAAATTTGCAGCGAAAGAAAGATGTCCTAAATGTGTGATTGTTAGATTGCAACTGTTATGTTGTTATGGGTTTTATTTTGAGGCAAAACACTGTGAACAAGGCACCTGCGTTTAAATGTTATGTATATGTATCATCCATGAAAAAATTCTATTTTTCTTTATACAATTCACTTCAAATTTTAAATGGTTTTATTTTTTAATAGGTGTATATAATTTTAGGATATTCATTGAAAGTTTCATAAATTGTATATACAAAATATAAAACTTATATTATTTACATTTACATATATATAGTTTACAGATCCAATAACTGTGGTAGCCTATTGAGGCCTACCTCTGGTTCAGGTCCAATCGACAGTACTCTATGCCTCTGGCATGCCATAGCAAAAATGGATCTGAGTCATTCTGTTTGCCAGTGCTCTGGCACTCCATACCAAAAATTTATCTGGGCCAGATATTGTTGCTGTCGGGGATAGGTCATCTTTGGCCAATATATATATATATAATTACAAAGAACACAAAAACTTTTCACCCAAAGTAGGATATGTGTTTAACCCGTCTGGATACAATCTTGAAATAGTGATACAATTTTAATTAAAGAAAAGTGGTTCAAGAATGTAACTCTAATATAAGTAATCGACATTTTTATGTTCTGTACAACATTATGTATGGTCACTAGCAGATATTTAGTTCTAAACAGACTTTGTATTTCAGGCAATAATAAAAACTTACTTGCCATGTTTTTTACTACCCATTAATTTTGTTATAATCACAAACATCCACTATGGTAATTTGAAACAACAAGTAAAGGATAATTTCCACAATCTCAAAAAGTTTTTTATTTCATTAAAAATAAACAAAGTACGTTTCGGAGGGCAACCTACCTTCATCAGGTGATGAAATAAAAACTTTTTTAGATTGTGGAAATTATCCTTTACATCTTCAAGAAGCTAAAATTTATTATAATGAACTAATATTGTTAAATATAAAAGAACTTTGAAATAAAGTATTATGATGAGCAGAAGAAAATCCAAAATGTAGTAAAGCCAATGCTGATATGACTACATGCCTGTAGCACCAAAATGTCCAAAACAAAACCAAAACTTATCCAATACAAACCTTTTGTTGTTGTTGTCGACCCCACTCCATCTTCGACATTGAAGATTGAGCCCTCACGCCGGAGGATCCAGTCCCCACCCCAGCAGGTCCGACCATCGGGCCATCAATCCCGACGCCCCCACCGGATCTGTCCAGAGGGCCTCCGGGGCCAGGTCGGTCCGCACACGAGGGCATGTGAACAGGT